>PVKC010000641.1:0-62305 GCA_004027635.1 Crocidura indochinensis | reverse complement strand
AGTAACCCCTGAGCACTGCCGGGTGTGACCCAAAAACCAAAAAAAAAAAAAAAAAGATCACCCCAGGACTAACAAACAGGATCACACCTATGGTGTACTTGGGAATGTCCATATTATACTGTTAATGCTGGGGTTTGGTTGGGCATGAGGTGTTGGGTGCATGCATATATCCTGACTCATTTTGGTCACTTGATAATATTTTGTTTGTTTATTTAATTTGGAACCACATCTGGTGGTTCTCAGGTCTTAGTCCTGGCTCTTCTGCACTCAGGGATCACTCAAGGCTGGACTCAATGGAGCACATGGGATTCTGGGGATTGAACCCCAGAATGAAGGTTGGCTGAAGCTAATGCCATACTCCAATAGAATTTATTTCATTTTTTTATGATTATAGGAATTACTTCATGAGAGGTTTTTAATGTGTTCTTTTTTTCTAACTGCTCTTCAACTATTATTATTGTTGGGTTTTGCAGTTGTATATTCTTTCCTTCATTACTATTTATTGTTTGACCAATATCTCTTGAGTTTTTCTGTGATATATTTTTGAGATGTGGGTTACACACAGTTTATTGCTGTTTAATATTGCATTTTTATTACATAGATATTTCACAGTCTATATTATGATCCAAGTATCATTATAATTGTATTAATTCACGTTGGGGTTTATTTTGCATTTTGATTATTTATTTATTTTTTGAAGCAGACTAATTTTACCAAAAGAACTTTACTTAAAGAAATGTGGTGAGTAAGAAAGAGAGAGACACAGAGGGAGATAGAGAGAGTGAGAGACAGATAGACAGAAAGAAATAGAGACTCATGTCCTAGAGGGAATAAAACTTCTCCAGAGCAGAATAGAAGCCTGGTTTGTTATTTAAAATTTTGGGCCATTTGTTTCTTTAATCTATTTTTGTTGTCTTTTAGACTTTAATCTATTTTTGTTGTCTTTTAGACTTGTGAGATATATCTGGGTAGAGGAGAGATTAATTTATGGATGTATTTGGAATCAGTCATGGAGAAAAAGAAACCCCAGCCACATTCCAGAACTTTTTGCAACTAACTACTTGACTATTGCAACTGCAGGGAGACCAGAAAGCCAGAGACATTGTGAAAAGTAGAGTGAAACACGGGTCCAACCCAAATTCCTAACATGTTTCTCTTTATCTCTTTACATTTCCTTCCATCTTGGGTGGAGCCCACTTCAGAAGGACGCCAGCTTCAAAAGAACACAATATCATTTAGCCAGGATGTCAGGAATTTCCAAAGACAAATGCTTTGTTAATTTTAACCATGACTTTAATGCAAGTTCTCTCCTATTACAAACAGGCCACCTTTCACAATGGAGCCTAGAGCAGAGTTTGCAGGGGAATTTGGGGAAGCAACTCACTGGAGTCAGCTCTTTGTTGGCCTCTCTCTCCTGGCCAGTCTCCCCCTTAAACTGCAAGATAAAGCTGAGTCTGCCTCTTCCTATTCTCAGTTCAGTGCTGGTATATTATTTCAGTTCAATGTTTTATGGTTCTTCTTTTTTTATATAACCATTTAAGCATATATTTTATGTTGTATTTGAGGTAAATTTTATTATGTGCCACTTGAAATTATGATTTATTGATTGATCATTTCTGGGATGCAGGGCATGATCCTGGCAGTATTTAGGGAACCATATGGGATGTCAGAGGTCAAATGTGGGTCTGTCCCTTGCAAGGTAAACACAATACCCACAGGACTATTTGCCTTGGTCCCTGTGTGCCTTGTTAGTTCTTTAATTCTAGTTAAAAAGTTTTATTTGAATCATTGTGAGGTACATTCAAAAATTGTTGATGGTTGATATTTTAGTCATACAATGTTCCAATACTCATTCCTTATTCTGTGTTCTTTTCACCAATACATTTTATGTGTTTTCTTTTTTTTTAGATTTGTTTGTTTGTTTGTTTGTTTTTGGGCCACTCCTGGTAGTGCTCAGGGGTTACTCCTGGCTATCTGCTCAGAAATCACTCCTGGCAGGCATAGGGGACCATATGGGATGCCAGGGATTCAAACTAACCATCTTAGGTCCTGGGTCGGTTGCTTGCAAGGCAAACACCACTGTGCTATTTCTCTGGGTCCACATTTTTTTTTTTTTTTTTTTTTTTGTCCCCTAAATTCCCAATGCAGACCAGGCAAGGGTCTGGGTTGAGGTGTATTTGGGGTGCATTTACTGTACCTCCTCTTTCTATACAGTCAGTGTGAAGAACACAGCCTGTGATAAGAATTGGGAGGCCTTATTTATTTATTTATTTATTTTTTTTTCTTTTCTTTTCTTTTTTTTTTTTAACTTTTTTTTTTCACCCCCGTCTTCAGTGCATGTTCCCCACCACCAATATCCCAAATCTCCCCATTTTATGTGTTTAAACAAACGTAAGTTTTTCTTATTTGTAACTTGCATGTTAAAAATATTTACAATTTGTGTATTTTTTTAAAATACACAAATAGTGTGTATTTTTCTTCTAAAGGATCAAAGCTGTAAATAGAATGTTTTAAATTTGATCCCACCTCGCTGCCTCTTATCTGATAATTTGTTCTATACCTTTTGAGCTCTAGAATGTAAATATTATTTTCTGCATCTGTTACCTTAAGTTTAATTACAAATTTAACAACACTTCTTTTGATTTTGTTTTCTTATTGAACTAAAACATTACCTCTGGGATGATTTTTTATGCCAAAACATGTTTTTAGAATTTCGACTAGGATCTTTTCTGATAATTTCTCTGGTCTTGTTAATTGTTGGCTTTTCTCCTTGTTTTCCCCCATTATTAAACATAGTTTTATTTGCTTACTAAAAGGAAGGCAGTAGCAGTTAAAACACACTCTTGAGAGGGAAGAAAGAATGAAGATTTATTTTTTAAAGAATATAGAGTTTCTATAGTGTGTAAAAATTTTGTAGAAAGAAATGCGGTATTGTATTAAATGTGCTCAATGCTGCTGAGTTGTGGTTATGAGAATCATTCAAATTTTATGTATGGTCATACACATATCTACACAAACAGACACTAGTCTCGGAACATAGATGGTTTGTATTCAATTACCTAACTCAGTCTCCATTATTGAATGAAGAAATTCTAGTACCTAGCAAAAAGGTTTAGAAACTCATGAAAATTCAGTAGATAATTACATGTAAAATATACATATAGAAGAGAAAGAGAATAGAGAGAAGAAGAAATTAGAGGAGGAAGAGGGGGAGAAGGAACCAGGAGCAGGAGGGACAGGGGGAGGAGAACAAGAGAAGGAAGAGGGAACAGGAGAAGGAGGAAGAGAAGAAGAAGAAGAAAAAGGAGGAGGAGGAGAAGAAGAAGAAGGAGGAGGAGGAGGAGGTGGAGAGGAAGAAGAAGAAGAGGAGGAGGAAGAAGAGAAAAGGAGAAAGAAGAAAAAGAAGAGAAAAAGAGGAAGAAGAGAAAGAAAAGGAAGAAAAAGAAGAAGAAGGAAGAGAGAAGGAGGATGAGGAAGAGGAGGAGGAGGTTTTTGGCAGGGGAGAGGACAAGGGGAAGTGGGGGCAGGAAACAAGAACATTGGTGTTGGGAAATGTGCATTTGTTAAAGGTGATGGTGCTTCTTCATCTAAAATGTTGGTGTGTCCTTAGTGATATGAAACTCATCCTTAATTTCTGTGTCTCAGCCACAGAGAGATATGAGCATAAACTTGAGAACAATTGCTTCTTTTGGTTCTGGTGATTTTTCTTGATGCCTTCATTTTAAAAACAACTTTTGGAGGCTGGAGAGATATTACAGCGGTAGGGTGTTCGACTTGCACGTGACTGATCCAGGACGACGCGGGTTAGATTCCTGGCATCCCCGATGGTCCCCCAAGCCAGGAACTATTTATGAGAGCATACCTAGGAGTTACCCCTGAGCACCACTAGGAATGACCTCCCCTCAAAACAAAAACAAAACTACACACACATTTTGATGATTTAATAATTTTGTGTTTAAAGTTGTTTATGAAATAAAAGCATTCTTACCATGAAAATACTGTCACATCATTTCATATTAGTACTGTAGTACTGGTGTACTTGTCAGAAAGAAAAAATATATCTGCTTTTAAATTCGCAAAGTAGCCTGAAGCTGCTTGTGAAAATAGTTTTCATCTGTTCTATGTACTTGTTTGTAGTTCTGCATAAAGAACATATCCTGAAATTTATTATTGAGACTTTCCTAGTCATTACAAAACAAATGCTTTTATTTTTGTGCATGTTTGATTTTTGATTTTGGGGGGGCCATCGTTGGCATTGCTCAGGGGTTACTTCTGACTTTGCACCCTGGAAGTTTTCCTGGCAGGCTCAGAGAAACCATATGGGATGCTGGGGATCAGTCTGGGTATGGCACTTGAAAGATAAACACCTGACCTGCTGTACTATTTCTCTAGTCCCTACAAACTTCTTTGCTTCTTTGCTGGGTCGGTGTTGAACATAATTAAAGAATTCAATGTAATTTATTCTGAAAATAATAAAGAAATCTACAGTATAAATTTATTTAATTTCCAACAGATAAATCTTACTTGACTTATCTATATCTATATGTATATAATAGTGAGGTAGTGCAACTATAAAGCATCTTTAAACGAATTTATTTTATCTCTATTCTATTTAAACTTATTTGTCAGGCAGTTGAAGTATCTTTTAAAGATAAGCAGAATGTATTTAAAATGCTTGTAAATTGTAAACTGGGAGTAATAGAATGTTTGCTTTAGAACATTTACTTTTATTTTTGTCTCATTTTAATTTGCATTTTTGATTGAAATAGTGTAGTATGATATAATTGCTGACAATTTAGACGTATATTACTGGCAAGTAATATGTGTTTCCTTTATTCTGAGTGCTAACACTCAATTTTTTTGATATTATAGACCAATAAATGGTCTTATGGTCTAGAAGATTATTATTGCTTTAATTAGTTCATCTGTTCATTTGATTTATCTATATCCCACTTATGAGTGAAATCATGCAGTTTGGATTTTGATTTACTTTAGCAAATGTGGTAGATACCCTCAAAGTCCATTAAAGTTATTTCAAATGACAGTATTTCATCTATCCATATATTTATGTGTACAAACATGCATTTACACAATCTATATATATATATATATCTATAAAAATGTGTTTATAGACCACATTTTCTTCATCCTTTGCCACCCAATGGGTACTTCGATTATTTTCAGCCTTTGGCTATTAGAAATAATGTTGGAATAAACACTGGAGTGCATTTTCATTTCATTCAAAATGCTAATTTGAATTAGGGTTTTATAGATGTTGAGTAAATACACAGAGTGAGAGGGCTGGATGATTTGGGATTTCTATTTTTAACTTTTTGAGGTCTCTCCATACTGACTTCTATAAAGACTCCACCAGAGCACATTCTCATCAACAATGAATAAGGTTTTCTTGTCTCTGTATCTCTCCTGCACTGACTTCTTGTCTTTTGTATAGCAAATATTCTGACATGAGTGAGGAGATATGCCACCGTTTATTTAGCTAAATGTATCTAATAATTAGAGATGATAGCATATTTTTTATTTTCGACCACTGGTCATTGGTATTTTTTTTTTTTTTGGAGAAGTGTCTATTCAGATCTACTGTTCACATTTTAATCCCTTTAACATTGGTTAGTTTCATTAGGTCTTTGTAGACTTTTGCACATTAACTCCTTTGAAGTTATGATATGCAAGTATTTTCACTTAAATGACCTTTCATTTTGATGTAAGTATATCTCACTCTGTCAAGACCTTAGTTTATTGCAGTACATTTAATTTTCTTTTTTTTTTCAGGGACACACCCAGAGATATTTAATGACCATATCTGGTTCTGTGTCCAGGGGTCATGCTTTTACAATGCTCTGGGGATCATAAACTGTTCCAGAAATTTGAACCAAATATATGGATGGAGCCACATCTGTACTAACTTTCTAGGCCACAGACATTTCTTTTTATTATTGCTTCTCTGTTTCTTTTTATTTTCTTGTATTTTGGGATTACCCTCAGTGATGCTCAGGTTCTTCATCTGACTCTTCTCAGTTTCATTGCTGATCAAATAGTCTTTACTATCAAATGGTGATAAGAATTGAACTCGATCAGCTGAGTGCAAGGCAAACATCTTAACTCCTGACTTTTCCAGTTGCTGTTTTTTAGCTTTTTTTTTGCTTTTGAAGTTGGTCTCCAAACACATCTTTAATACTAATGGTTTGGAAAAAGTAGCTATGTTTTCTTTATATTTTGCATTTAGACATTTAATTTATTTTGATTTTTAACATAAGGTGGATAATAATAATTAATAATTATTAATTAATAATTAATAATCTATTGTCATACATTTTCTTAAGGAATTACATCATATACAATATCATATTTTGAAAAACCTGTCCTTGTTTTGCTGTAAGATCGTTGTTCCTTTTCTGTTAGTTTTTTTTATTTATATTCACATATTTTAAAATTTCTTCTTTGATTTCTTCACATAATAGTTGTTTAATATTTTGTTTATTCTAACAAAAATTGTGGTTTTCTTCTTTATTTTTCTCATCTCTAGCTTTCTATTCTGTGATCTGAAACGATACTTGATATGATTTTAATTTTCATAAATTTGTTGAGACTTGTTGTGAGGTCCAGAGCAATGAGGGCGTTGACCTTGCATGCAGTCAACCCAGGTTCCATCTCTGGCATCCCTTATGATTCCCTGAGCCTGCTTGGAGCAATTTCTAAGTGCAGACCCAGAAATAAGCCCTGAGTGCCAATAGGTGTGCTCCCCTCAAAAAAAGACTTGTGAGTCAAAGCATATGGTCTTGAGAATGTTCCAGGAAAGAATAAAAAGAATGTAAATTATGTTAGTGTTCTATAATTATTGATTGTACATAAGGTTTTTGTTTTCATGATGATTTTATGTTTGCATGATCTACTCAATTTATCAGTTGGTTGTTAAAGTTCCCTGCTGTGATTGTATTGCTATCTATAGACTTCTGTCTATTAATATTCTATTCCTATATCTCAGAGCTGTTTTGTTTTGGACATATATAATAATTGCTATATTTTCCAGCTGTATCGATATCTTTCTCACTTGATCTTTTTCAGTTGGAAATTTATTTTATCTAATAAAGTGGCTCTTGACTTTTAAGTTTTTCATTGGTTTTTAGTGCCAGTTTTTATTAGATCTATGTTTGTCCTTATAGCTTAATTGTGTCTCTTGTAAATAGCATATTGTTACATGGTTTCCATTTTAATCCATCTGGCCCCCAGGCATAGCTGGGCATGACTAAAAATAGAAAAAAAAAGAGAAAGAAAACCTGTGGGATAAAAACAAACAAACTGAAAAACAATGTAAAACTTCAAAGCTAATAAATGACAGATTTTTTTTTATTTATTTATTTTTTTCTTTTTTGGTTTTTGGGTCACACCCGGCAGCGCTCAGGGGTTACTCCTGGCTCCATGCTCAGAAATTGCTCCTGGCAGGCTCGGGGGACCATATGGGGCACCGGGATTCGAACCGATGACCTCTTTGCATGAAAGGCAAACGCGTTACCTCCATGCTATCTCCCGGGCCCCAAATGACAGATTTTTAACAATCAAATTGTATACACCAAAGCAATATTGTAATAGCACTCTTGCTATGACAAATAGTATCAAAGATATTTTCTTTATTAGTCTATATCAGATACAGATGCATGTATGTAACTGAACCATAATAGGAAAAAGTATGGAATGGGCAGCATACTCCAAAACTAATGATATAGTTAAGGATTAATTTATAACATATATAAATATTATAGCTCATTAGTTAAAAAAAACCAAGAAGAAAAATCCTTAGTAACTTGATCTAATATGTGCTTAACATATATCTATTTAATGAAAGAAAATGAAAGACTCAAAACCACAGAAGTATCATCTCATATCTATTGAGATGGCTAATATCTGAAAAAGCAAAATGCAAATAGTATTATTATATTATTGACAAGTTGAACATTGCACTATTGCTTAGTTACAACACGACCAATGCTTGATGATCCCAAATGAAGTATCTGAAACCATTAGAATTTAAATAGCTCTCACAGTATACTTATACTGTATACTATACATTCATGGTTCCAATAATGTTTTAAGGGTGATCTATTATGCTCCTGGTGTAGGTTTGGGCAAAAAAAAAAACCCAGCTATATTTGTAAAATAAAGACATAAATGTAATCCTACATACCTGGTTGTGATAAACTCTTAAGTGATCCTCATGGTATTCCCTCAACTTGTTTTTGGGTTTAGGTAACAGATTGCAATATAGTACTAGCTGGTCTTTAGTGCCTATCTGTGTAGCTTTCAGCAGTTCCACTTAGTAACAGCTCCACAAATCATTCATATTTGAACTATTTTCCTTCCTTTAGCTGGCCATTATTGCATCCGTTTTTCTAGGAAAATTTCAAGAAAGTTGGAAGATCTTTTAGCATCAAGCACATACATTTTTTGATAAAAAGCTATTTTAATTAGCTCTTAAACTTTTATATTTTAAATAGAACAGCACTTTCTAACAACTTGTGGCTGGTATATCTTTTGGTTGTTGAATTAAAAGTGCATGAAATTCAACCTTTTAATATTATAAATAGAGTAAGATCAAATTGCTACTGACTTCCAAACCAATTATAGTTCTCTCATGCAATTTTTGAAAATGCTGGGGTGGAAAAAATCTTGATTTGCATACTTTTGGTCTTAGTAGTATTTCATGGAAAAAATAAAGTACACCATTGATTTCAAGGAGAGATTGTGCATTGTTTGCTGTCATTTTTAATATGTGTTGTTTAATATGTGTTTAATAAAGTCTGGTTGTCCCCTTCCCAGTGAGAAAATTTAGTATATATAAAATAGGAAACCTTGGAAAAGTTCTCTCATTTTTATAATTTGTCTTCATATTTAAAACAAGTGATCTCTATCTTATGGAACCCCATGATTCTAAAGTTCTGGAAGAAAATATTAATTTTTGTTTTTATGCACACATTTCCTTTTTTTTTTTTTTTGGTCACACCCGACTGTGCTCAGGAGTTATTCCTGGTTATCTGCTCAGAAATAGCTCCTGGCAGGCACGGGGGACCATATGGGACACCGGGATTCAAACCAACCAGCTTAGGTTCTGGATCAGGTGCTTGCAAGGCAAATACTGCTGAGCCCACACATTTCCGGGCCCACACATTTACTTTTATAAAATAATATTATTCAAGGATACAGTTCATCATTAAATATAATGAAGGCAATTATAGCTTTTCATAGCACAATCTCCACATTATCAACATATTTTATTGTTAAAATTGACCATATATTAGAAATTATAATTATTTTTACTTTAAAATTGCACTGATATAAAAAAATTCCTGTGGTCAGTAGTTATATTTACATAATACACTGTCACTTTGAATTCTTGAGTTTTAAGGATGAGCTCTTAAGATAATTTGAAAGCCATGAATCTTCAAGATCTATGTATGTATGCATGTGCATACTATACATGTTTTAAAAACTTCTCCAATTTGTAATATTAGTATTTGTACACGTTAAAAGAACACAGGCTTTGGATTAGGTTCATAGGTGTTTCAGCTCTACCTGTGGTCATTTCTCAAGTCTTTGGCTGAAAACAAATTACTGGAACTCTATAGTTCAGTTTCTTGTCTCTAAAAGAGTGCTAATAAGTAAAAAGACACGTATCCTTTCAAATTATAGATCGACAATAGAATATGGTATGTTGTCTCACGTTGCAATGAATGGGTTCTTTAAGGTCAATTTGGGCAACTATACAGGAGCTGGAGATGAACTGGTTCTCGAAACAGACTTAATGCTTGAGGAATCACAGGAAGAAACCAGTCTGGTTGCAGGCAGTCCTTATTGTCTTTAAGCAACACAATTTCTATAAAAATTCTTCCTTTCTTTCTGGTCTTACGTTTGGCATTCTCTTTGCTCTAGTTCTCTGTGTGTTCTCATATTAACTCTTACTGCTATTGCACCAACAGATTGTTTACTAACTAAATATTGTTTAATTTCTCAGAAAGGGGAAATTGTGTAGATGATAACACTTCTGCTTTCTCATTGTATACAAAGGTGTTTATAAATTGGGCCAGATGCCCACCCCATTTGGATGAGGAAATGGGAAGAGGGTTTGTAAATCATAGAGCATAGCTTCTTATTCAACAATGTGTCTCTGTATAATGAGGTATAGAAGAGCCTTGTCTTTTATTTCTACTTTGTTAATGCCATAATAAGAGCTGAGGTTTTTCTCACAATAAAACATTTTAAAGGCAGCATTTTAGATAGCTATCATTACAATACAATGTTCATCAGTTATTTGAGATTTTCTTAAATACTGATACCATTTTTTATTTAATGCCACTCATTCTTTAAATTCTCAAAAGTTGAAATATCAAATTTAAAATTTCAAGTCTCCTAATTAATCAGAGGGTTTTGAATTTTACATCTATTATATTATTTATTATTATTATTATTATAACAACAGATAGTGGTTATAGAGAAATAAAAGGAAGGTGGCTTAATTATGTAGGATGATGAATTGTAGTTTTTGGGCCACACCCAGTGACGCTCAGGGGTTACTCCTGGCTATGCGCTCAGAAGTCACTCCTGGCAGACACGGGGGACCATATGGGAACCGGGGGATCGAACTGTGATCCGTCCTAGGCTAGCAGGCAAGGCAGCAGGCACCTTACCTCCTGCGCCACCTCCTGGCTCCCAGGATGATGAATTGTATGCTGATGAATGGAAACCAGACTTTGGATAGTAACCATACACCTGTATCTACAGATGTCACATTATAGTGCTGCCTCCCTAAAACCAATATAATGAATAGCTCAAATAGTTTACTTCAATAAATGTGAAAAAAGTAATATCTTCTCTTTTCTTATTTACTTTAAAATACATCGATGATTTAAAAAATTTCCGTAGGCAGATAATAAAATAAATCAATAGGTATTCATCATCAAATGATAATCCATTCACTTCATTATAGATATATGGATTTATTTATTCAATTTATTTATTCTCATGTCCAACAGAAGCTAGACATAATTTAATGATACATGATTGTCTACCAGATGTGGCTCTTGAATTTAAGCCTATCACTAAAAGTCTATGAAAATAGATTTGCACCTTTATTCCTCACCATCCAAATGTCCTCTGCCTTAGAGTGAGTGAGAGGAGAGACGTGCATATTCATGCCTCCAGATTCTAATTTAGAAATTAGATGGATAGGGTCATTTCTGAAGTAGAAAATGCAGAAGATGAAGGCCAGGTTAAGTAACAGGAGAAAACTAATTCAGGACTCTACATAATGTATGTTTTCCTTGGGCATAATCACCACTGCTTGCAGCTTTCTTATGATTTCTATACTCGGGCCTCTCTACTGGGTCTCAGGGGTCCATCTAGGATGAGGGTGATGGAACTATGCATCCATGTACAATATAAATGCATTATTCACTATCTCGCAGGTCCCCCCACATAAGATGTTTACACTCTGAGTGCAGAATCCAAACAGTAATTTCTAGGAGGCTGTTTGGTTCTGCAAAAAAGGAAAGAGAACTTTAGGCCTCAAATTCTAAGCACAGCTGTTCCTGGGCACCAGGGAATACATTTATATTTTATAACCAGTTCACTAAGTTCCTGACCTGATGAGGGTTCTCCGACTAATGTTAAAATCCTCGGAGTCCTTTGCATTTTACTTCCATGTATCTGTAGAATACCTTTCCAACCCATGCCTTAGTTATTATCACACTATTTACTGTTGCTATTAAAACACTGGATGAAATTTACTTAATTTTCTCTTCTCCCTACTGGAGTTTCTGAAGAGCAAGGACAGCTGTCTTGTTTATTATTATAAATGCCAAGTGATGTTAAATACATACTTGGGGAGTAGATACTCCTTAAGTGGAGTTCACATTCAATATGGCATCATAAAAGTACATCAGATAAAGAAAGAATCTAAATGATTGTGATGAAGAAAAGAGTAGTAAAAAGTGAATTTCTGAAGGGATGTCTTTGGAGTTAGCAAGTCTGCCTGTACCATGTTTGTTTGGCATTATTTCTCACTAGTTAACCTGAGAATGAACTGGTGGCAGGCTCACTTATTTCTGTTATTATGCTTTAGTGCTCTATACACTTCAATTCTTCATTCATTTTTCACAAGGTTCAAAGAGTTATTTAGAATTGTACAGAGTGTTCTCTTGCTATGAAAGGAATGCATGTGGATAACTCCCATCAGCATTTATCAAAGTTTACAAGTTCTGAGTTCAATGTAAACAAATTGCTTCAAATGCACATTTATTGCAAACTTAGTTTATCATTAATGGTTTCACGATTAAAATGAAACAAAATGTACCAGCTTGAAAACTATATTAGTTGCTTTAAAATGTCAAGAAAGGGAAAGTAGATGCAGTCCTCCACTTGCTGAATACCTGTAAAATCATTCCTGCTGGAGATACTGAATTGTTTTCCATTATATTACCATTGCATGAATAAAAACTCAAGCCTTTTAAATCACAAGTTTCATAAGGTGTTGATTGGCCCGGAGCAGGATAAATTCAGACAAATATTTATGGTGCCAAGAGTTGTGTATATAAATATTCTTCCTAGCAAATGTTTCCAGTGTGCTATTAAGCTGCCAAGGTGACATAATTTAACAGGTAAAGCAGTGAACAAAGAGCCAGAGTTCACTGGCTTGGAATTCTTTCTTTTTTTTGTCTTTAATATATGCTACTGAATCATTTGGATTTTTATAAAATTAAAACTCCACTTTGTAAAATGAGAAAAATTAACCATATAGTTATTAGGACTGCAGGGTAGACTGTGTTTAACTATAGAATGCTTTGAAATATGGAATTAATAAAGTGAAAAAATTGATATTACAGTTTATGGAGAAATTATTATGACTTCAAAATTCCATTTGCGCTATAAGTTATAACAACAGTAGTGACAATTTTTTGATTGCAGTTACCATCTCATACAACACCCTAAAGACTCTAGATATTCTAGTTATTTTAATTCCAAATTTCTAAATTAGTAGAACTGTTGCCATATTAAGGAATTGGTATCTTTGTACGCGATGCTCTTAAGATCACTCATTTTGAGGATCACAGAACTAGAATTCCAAGCTATGAGATTCTGAATCAAATCTGGGCTTTCTGCCACATTTCCTTCATGCCGTGTAAATACGATGTCTAAAGATTTTAAAGAGCAGAAGTTTACTGAATATCAGATGCTAGCATGCCAGTCTGAAATGACTAGCCATATCATGTAGGTATCCAGGCTTCATTTATATAATTATTTTTATAATAAATTAATGTTCCTGGTATTTTTTACATCCTTCTCCTATTGGGTTACTTGAATAATTGGAGTAAATGTTCTATTGAATGCCTTGACCACACTAATCACCAAATACCTTGACCACACTAATCACCAAAATCGAATGAGTACTAGTTGAATGAATAGGTAGATGAATTATAGAACATGGAGAAAAAAGGCTTATTTAAATTTCTTTGGAATACAGTTCCTTATTACTAAATGTAGGGTAGGTTTCAGAGTGTAAATTCTCTTTTCAATTTTCATTGTAAGAGTTTCTTTGTTGGGGCCGGAATGGTGGCGCTAGAGGTAAGGCATTCACCTTGCAAGCACTAGCTAAGGATGGTTCCCCAAGCCAGGAGCGATTTCTGAGCACATAGCCAGAAGTAACCCCTGAGGGTCACTGGATGTGGCCCAAAAAACAAAAAAAAGAGTTTCTTTGAGGACATTGAATATATCTATCCATTGAGGCTCTGGTGCTTAAGGATGCCTAGAACAATATACAAAAGTGTTTGTAAATGTTTAATGTTGACAGTTTTGATGTAAGATTAGATAAAATTGGCTTTTCATTCTATTCTAATACTTTTTAGAATGCCAAGCAAATCATTTCCTTAATCAATGAAGGGGAAATAGAGTGTGGCAAAATATTTCATCAAATTGTTCATTACCCGTTTGCTCATGAGAGAGGAATCATGAGATTATTGCATGGCCAAACAGTTTAGTAGATTCATGTGAGATCACTTGGCTTCTTTCATCTTGATGAAGCTGCCCAAACATGTCAGGTCATCCAGCTAAGACTATGCAGAAGCACGTATAGTGTGACACTTCCAAACAACATAGATTTTAAATAGTTAAACACAAGTTAATTTCAGCAATAAAATATGTTATGATTCAAAAGGTAGTTTCAGAACTGGGGAGATAAATCAAAAGAACAAATGCTTCGTATCCAAGAATCTCCAATTTTACCTAATTTCCATTTCTCCTTAGTATCCGAGTAAACTCTATCACAACACAGGGAGCACAGCCAGGTATACTTCACTCCCAGAAAATTTCCTGAAAACTCCATATTTGCAGAATAAATTAATTTTTATGTAATTTTAATTCTATGTATTCCCTTATAAAGAGCTTTATGAGGGCTTCTAATAAAGGAGTTTACTGTAAGAATACTTTCATTGTATAGGAAATAGAATGGTTGGTAGCATTTTTCTTTTGAGGGACTACACATGGCAATGTTCAGGGATTTCTTTTGGCTCTGCTTTTAGGAATCAAGAGCTCAAGGAACCATATAGATGCCAGGGATTAAACCCAGGTTAGTCACATGCAAGTAAAATGTTCAACCCCTGAATCATCTGTCCATCCTTGGTAGCTTCTACAATATATGTACACATAACTAGGAAGGTCAAGTAGAAGCAGTAGATTTTCAATAATTATTGTTTCTTGTGTACCAATGTTTGACTTTTCAGTTAATCCTGCTATGCCTTCTGTGGACAAGATTAAAAGGACCTATAAAGGCATACATTCTTTTATCCTCATAATTCATAAATACATCACATGGCAAAAGGTACTTTGCAGAGTGATTAAAATTATAGACTCTGAGATGGGAACTATCATCCTAGATTATTTATCAGGGTTCAACTAATCAGATACGTTCTTAAAGGTCTTTTCTAACTAAGGCAGAGAAATGTATGTGAGCTGGTTTCAATTCACTACAATGAACTCTACAGACAAATTAAGGTAAGTAATGTAGTAGGAGCTAGAGCTGAAAAAATGTGAAGATCTGTTTAATTATTTATTAATTATACAGTCCTAGTATTCTATGGATGGTGAGTCCTTTCTAGGCCTGTTTGGTTCCTGCTGTCCTTCAGCCCTCGAGTCTGAGTCTGTAGATAAGGGCGAAGAAATGATTCACAGCAGTAAGATGAAGTTTCAGGAAACACCCAGCTTTATTTCAAAGCCCTAACCGCCTTGTACATATTGCTTACATGCCACGCAATTCCTCACACGACCTCTAAGCTAAGCAGACTCTCTGTATCCAGCCTGTGTCTCTGATCTCTTTCCTTGCTTAGTCTTCCTTTCTCCCCCCAGGCAACCCCTTAAATAACTAACCACAAACCCCTCCCAGCTTTGGGAGGGTTTCACCTTCCAGGTGAAATAGGCATATGGCATGGGGGGAGGGTAACAAAGATCCTCCCTAAAAAAGGTATTTTGGTGAAATTTGTGCTAGATTATGACCTATCTAATATACATATTATATAATATATCATATATATTACACTGTGGATCATATATTATTTTAAAGTTGCATTGTCTAAGTTTCCAAATTTATAGCAATATGTTATTGTAGTATCAGGAAACTAACAGTATTCCTGTACATCATCATTCTATTTTTGTTTTTGGCAAAATTCCAACAGTGTTCAGAGGTTACTCCTGACTCTAAACTCAGGAATCACTCCTGGAAGATTCAGACAACTATGTGGTATTCTGGGGATGGAACACAAATCACCTCATGCAAGGCAAGTGCCCTGTCTGTTGTACTATTGATCCAGGCCAATCATTCTTATATAATATAATTGATATTCAATAAAATCTACCTTCGGAATTTTTTTGCTATAGTAGGTATTGTGCTAATGTATGTTGATATATGATCAGTATCAACTTAAAAACAGTATACTATGGGAAGTCGGAGAGATAGTGCATCAGGTAGGGTGTTTGTCTTCCATGTGATCACCTGGGTTTGACATACACCCATATGTTCTTCAAATCACCTTCCAGGGGCCCGGGCGGTGGCGCTGAAGGTAAGGTGCCTGCGTTAACCTAGGACGGACTGCGGTTCGATCCCCCGGTTCCCTATATGGTCCCCCGTGCCTGCCAGGAGCGACTTCTGAGCGAATAGCCAGGAGTAACCCCTGAGCATCACCGGATGTGCCCCCCCCAAAAAAAAACCAAAAACAAAAAACCAAAAAAAAGAAATCACCTTCCAGGATCCTGAGCGCTGTCAGAATTTAACCCTTAGCAATGATAGTGTGTACCAAAAACAAAACAAACACATAATAGCAATGGTTATTGCTTTTATTTGATGGATGAGAAAACTGAGACTTGGGATACTCAAATAACTCATAATTATGGTATACAGCAAAATTGTTTGAAATGAGCTCAGCCAGAACTTAGAAATCATGCTGGGTCTATTGCAATTTGCAATAGAAGGTCACATTGTGATGGGCTTGATGTTGGAAGATTTAATGCTTGAGACAACTGTATTAAGAACAATTTGTTAAATCACAGTGTCATAATAAAAATCTTGAAATGGATAAAAAATAAGAGTAGGTTAAAAGTAATGAAAATTTGACTTTTTTTCAGGGGCTGATTTGGGACTTTTTCAGCCTTATCCTCTGAATAAAGCTGAGATCTCCTGAAAAAAAAGTAATGAAAATTTTGTGAAATCTGACTCTGTTTTGTCAGCTATTAGCTGTCTTAGATACCAATTTCTCCCAGCATAGTTTTTTATATGTTATTGGTACTCAATGTACAGAAATAAATTAAGTAAATAATCATTGTAATTTTAAGAAAGGCTCTAGGCAACTAGTTGTGTATTTATTCTATTCTACATATATTGTATTTTACATGCATTATATGTAGAAATCAGCCTTTCTTCTTTGTAGAAACAACTTTCAGATTTCTATGGCACAAAAATTAAGAATTTTAATTGTTAAGTTTTTAATTATTTAATTTATTGCTTGCATAGCATTTTAAATTACAGTTGACTATTTAAAAAATGCTTTTGGATCACAGACATAGCACAGAAAGTAGGGTGCTTGTCTTGCACGTGATAGACCTGCATTTAATTCCTGTTATCACATATAATGAGTCCCCTTAACCCCCATGAATGATTTCTGAGTGCATAGTCAGGAATAACCCCTGAGTACCACCGGGTGTGACCCAAAAACAAAAAGAAAAAATAGAAGCTTTTAAATGTCACTTTGGGGTTTATTTTTATGTTACTATAAATAATGAAGGCATATTTAATAAGGCAAAGAAATTAAAGTAGAGGAATTTATATAAATTTTGCTGTGAATGTTATTTCTCATTAAAGTATTAAAAAAGGATTACTGAGCAATGCAAAGGAAATTAAGCGACCTTTGTTTTCAGTCAAGCCATTTCATTTTCTTTTCCAAATTGCCAGTAAAATAGGAAAGATAACAGAATCTAATTAGCTGTGTTATTTTTCTTTGAAAAGTGTCCACCAATAGTTAAGCACAAACTTTTGAATAATACTATGACATATTTTAATATGTAAGCTTCGTTCCATATTATTTCTTTATGCATAATTCTAGCTGTGAACTTTTCATGTAATCAAAATAACATTTGCTATTTATTTCTTTCCAAATATTTTAGAGAAGATTCCAGACTCCCATGTGATACTGAATAATTTTATTAGAAATGTAATACTCATCTTTACATTAAAATGACAAAGGATAATATTTGCCAACAAAATAATCAGAGGAAATTGAAATATTTCTGTAGGTAGAATTTATTCTACCAGATATTAAGTACGGCGTTAAAATAATTGGTTTTAAATATTCATAACTAAATATAATTTATTATATGAAATGTATTGATTCATAAATAATAGGCAATTTAGTACAAATAATTCACATTTATGAGTAAGAAGATAATAGGGTTAGAGCAATATTAAAGATGTGAGGATGCTTGCCTTGTACTTGGGTGACCTGAGTTTTAACCCTGCAATCCCATATGGTCCTAGAGCATCACCAGGAGTGATTGCTAAGTATTGAGCCAAGAGTAAGCCTTGAGAATATTGCCAGGTGTGGCTCAAAACAAAATAAACTTAAAAGAACTAAAGAGATGATAAATCTATATATCATAAGTTTAAATTTATGCATATATCAAATATATTGAGTAGCCAACTTAAACATTAATAACAAAAGATCACAGCTGAAAAAATATGATGGATAGAGATGAGTGAATAAAAAATATAATACATTTTATATGAGTATTTCTATAGAAATTGGGAGCATTAGAGTTTGCAATTAGGGAACCCAAATAGATCCATAAAGTATTAGAAACCAAAGGATGATTATCAAAATGGAAATAAAGCTTGGGAAAAAAAGTTAAGGAGTTTAATACAGGGCTGAGAAATACTTGCATGAATGGGTGGACATGGAGGATGGTTTAAACCAGAGAGAGTAGAATTAGTCAGCTGGAAAAATGAAATTGTGTTAGTAGAGAATAATTTCTCTTCTCCTACACTGCTTAGCTATTTCCTCTTCTCCCATCACCCTTGTCTTGCATTTCCACAGCAATTTCCCACCCTATGAGAACAGTATTCACACTCTCCTTCTTTCATCTTGTCTGTGTGACATTGTTGGCTTTTTTTTTATGTTGCCATCTTTATCCTTATTCTCTTCCCACTGTTTTTTTTTGTTGTTGTTTATGACTAAGTATATTCACTCTATTCACGAAAGCTCTTCCCTAAGATTTTTGTTCATTGCTAAAGGAGTTTAGTTGATTCTTTCTTACATCATCTTGTAGCTCTTCTTGCTGTGTAGATATATATATACACATCTATGACATTTCCCAGAATACTTTTGTAACTCTTGATTTGCATATACCTTAAATGATACATTTTAATTATGCTTTGCTCTTTACTTATCTCTTGTTTCTGCAAAGAGAAGATGTTATTTTTTATTATTGATTATAAAATGATTCAGTTAATGTTAAGTCATAAGAATATTCAAATTAATATAATTTATTTAAGCTATAATTTTCTATACAAACCATTCATTAGATTAACATACAGCTGTGTCAAATTATCTTTTTTGAGTATTTCTAGTTTGTAATTATTTCAGGCAATGACAAAAACACTGCATTTCTGTCATTCTGAGGTTACAAAATAGCAATTTGACTTAAAAATGTCATTTAGAATGTTTCTTTCAGCTAGTATGTATATATTATATTATTATATATTATATTTCTTTTGGCAAAGGCATACTAAAAAGGGGAAATTTTTAACTCATACATTTTATAATACAGGGGCACCTCCTACCTTGAACATATGTACCTTGAACATATGTAATGTGGTTGGAACTTAGACTCCATGTGATTAGACAGCAATCCTCCAACCCGGAATACTAGATCTCAGACATAGATCCAACACAGTTCTCTGCAACAGCTCCAGGAACCAAACTCCCTCTGGGACGTTTTTAATACTGTTCTGACATCAACAAGCCCCAGTTTTGATATGACATCCTGACTATAAGGAAATGGCAACATCTTGGTCTAAGAGCAGGTTGTCTTACCTCACCATCTAACAATAAGATGAAATCAGAAAACACATCATCCTTTGATCTGTGCAAAAGCCAAGATTGCTAACTACAGAAGATTGACTGTGACAACCATAACTGGGCAGAACTTATCCTGGGACCAATAAAAAAGACCCTAGTATCAGCTTTGGCCTATGATATTTACAACAACCATGATCTCTAAACCCAGAGGTCTGTATGAGACAACTGAAACTGAACAGAACTTCTGAAAACATAACGACAACTTTATCCTAGACTTCATCCTAGGATCTGTCCAAAAACCAAGACCACCAACTACAGAAGATTTATTAAAACTATAGTGATGGAACAGAACTTCTAGAACCGTAAAGAAAGACTCCATCCTAGGTTCCATCCTATGACCTGTGCAAATACAAAGATCTCTAGTTACAGAGGCCTGATTTTATCATCCATGACTGAGCAAAAGTTTCCAGACATCACAAAAGGACCTAGGGGAGTGTAAAAGAGCATGTACGGAGCCTGAAGCCATTCTCATGACAGTATACTTAAAAGGGAGGAGAAAATCTGTATCATTAAGCCAAGGGAATTCCCTTTCTAATCTCCCCAATATTTGCTGTGCCTGTGAAAAAAAAAAGAAGCGCAAATTAAATTTTTTATGGGTTATATTTGCCATTGCTTGTTTTTTTCTCTTTTTTTCTGTGCTTTGTTTTGTTTTTATTTCAGGACTGTTGCTATTGTTTGGTTGTTGCCTTTATTGCTGTGGTGCTTTTCAGGTTCTTTTTTTTTTTTTTTTTTTTTTTTTTTTTTTTTTTTTTTTTTTTTTTTTTTTTTTTTTTTTTTTTTTTTTTTTTTTTTTTTTTTTTTTTTTTTTTTTTTTTTTTTTTTTTTTTTTTTTTTTTTTTTTTTTTTTTTTTTTTTTTTTTTTTTTTTTTTTTTTTTGATTTTTTGTATTGCTTTTGTGTTTTTCTTCCTTTTCCTTTTTCTTTTCTTATAGTATAAACTCAGTTTTTCCTCACATGAATTAGTAATTTTGAAACATTTTCTTGTCTTTTTTTTTCATTGATAGATGAGGAAACTAAAAAATGGAAAATTTGGAAGAAGTGCTCAGGAATTTTTTTTTTTTGGTTTTCTTTTTTTGTTTTTGTTTTTTGAGGCCACACCCATTTGATGCTCAAGGTTACACTTGGCTAAGTACTCAGAAATTGCCCCTGGCTTAGGGGGATCAAACCACGGTCCTTCCTTGGCTAGCACTTGCAAGGCAGCCACCTTACCTTTAGCGCCACCTCTCCGGCCCCTAAGGATTTTGAAAGCAGACTTACTCTGTGATATACTCCTATGAATAGAACAGGTCTGTTTTAATTTGGATAGCAATTATGACTAATAAAATGAACACTTGCAATGATGGCACTTTCAAATTAAAATATTGAAATAGGGGCCAGAGCAGTATTGAGTCTGCCTTGCATGCTCTAGCTTAGGATAGAGCTTAGTTAGATCCCCCAACATCCCATATGTTCCCCCAAGCAAGGAGCTATTTCTGAATGCATAGCTAGGAGTAACCCCTTAGTGTCACCAGGTGTATCCCAAGAACCAAATAAATAAATATATAAATAAAATATTGAAAGAATTTTTCTTTCAAATATAAATCATCTCGGAGAGTATAAATTCATAAACCTTCATGAAGGCATTATTTGCTTTAATCCTTAGTACCTAATTTTTCTGGATGTTGAATACTCTAAAATTATAACAATTCACAAAAGTCAGCAACTGTTCCAATAAACACACCTGTGTTTCTCTTATATTTCCCCTTTCTAACCTCAAGATTTAGGTTTTCTGTCTTACTTCTCATAGATATTCTTTCACATACTTCATTCTATTAGTTATTAACATTTCCTCTGACATTTTCTGATTTCTCATCTCTTGCAAGTGAAACCATGCTGCTATCATGACATTTTCCTTAAATTTCCTTCAGAACTTTCCTTTTGCAAGCTCCCTAATTTCAGATTTTGAGGAAAACTTCTGATGGTAATAGTTCCCCTCCCCATTGCTATTTACTCAAAATACTGCTATTTACTCAAAATACTCAGGCAGCAATTTGGATTATGATACATTGAGGATGCTGCATTTATAAGTTACTTTTCATCTGATGACATCAATGTGATTTATGAACACAAATTCTTAGTTACAGTTTTCCAATCATGGGTGGTAGGTCAGTTTATTATTTTCTCCATGAGTAAAAGGAAAGTGAGATAAAATTAAACTATGCTTATCTAGAAGAGCAATGCTAGGACAGTGTCTAGTAGGACAGGTGTTTTCTGGGAAACAATATAATTTATGTCAAAAATTTATATCAATTCAAATTTGCAGGTGGGTATTGAATGGATCTTTGAGGTCTTAGGGTCACTCCCAATGGTATTCTAGTGATGGTAGGAATTGAGCCCCATGGTTTAATGGATCCAAGACATGTGCTCCATCATTGATCCATATCATCTGCCCTTCATTAATTTTAAGACAATGATACTAAGTGAAGAATTGTCCAATATTTTAATTCTATTCTAAAATATTTGCCAGTCATTTTCTTTCTTCTCTCTGAACTTTGAAATTCAACAAGGCATTTGGGGACAATAGATCACAAGCTTTTTGCTATATATTATGACTGGTTCAATTTAATCTTTTTTTTTAGTTATTAGATTGTCCAGTTCATTTGCATTTGAATCTTTTCTTTCAAGTTGCATTGTGGTTATGACTGATAAGAAAATAATTCTTGAAAGTTGTTTTTTCAGGTTTCTAAGAGTGGAACTGGAGGTGGTAAATTTTGTACAAATTGTTTATTACAGGTATTTCTTGGAGAAGAATGAGAGTGAAGGAAGCAGAATGGGGCAGGGAAACAAAGGAAGCAAGATTTTAGCTAGAAATGAACTACATCCTATTCCCAAAGGGACCCTGTATTGCAGCAAGGAATTGTTCCACCTCCATGCAGGAAGTTTGTTTGTATTTCCTTCCCAGTCCTTTACTGTCAACTTCCCCAGAGACAGCGTCATCTGGCAGGCGAGGCAAATCTTAAGGATGGGGACCCCTCTGATCCTTCAGCAGCTTCAAAGCAGCTGGAGAATGGGCATTCCAGACTGATAAAAACAACAAAATGTGTGTATCATTAGTTGTCGCAGTGTCACAAACCCTTTTGTGCCTTAAAATTACATAGAAGTTTGATATTTTATGTTCTTGAGGTTGACCAGTTGGAGCTTAACTGAACCATCTTTCAGGTCTTGGGAGGTTCTTGACCTCAGCTATGATTTTTAAGCTCAGATATGATTAGTAGGTTAGTGGGGGTGACTGTAGTCTCTCTTCATATATTTATCATCATCTGTCACAGGAGGCTGCTAACTAAAATTTGAGATTGTTTCTTTTTAAACTAAAGTTATATATACACATTCATGCATGTAAGTTTGCTTTACATTGTTCTGAGAAAGATTTGTGTGATTCCCCAAGCTTAAAAGTTTTACAATCTGTTTCTTTACAGAAAATGATGCTTATACTGACCTATGACTATGATGTGGGCTGGCTTGTAAGGTGGAAGAAGAGGTCTCCATCCAAGATTGGAAGCTTTCACAACTCTTAAGACTTCTACTTGGGACCAGCACAAAGGTACTTTTGTAAATTCTGTTTATCAAAGAGAGTCTCCAGGCTGATCCAAATTTTATTGCCTAGTACCAAGACTACACTACTGGATGAAAGAAAGTAACAACTACAACAACATGCAGTGATTAATTTCTATTCAATACAGAGGGTCTTCAATAAGTATCTCCTATAGAAGATAACATGTGATATCCTGAATTTCTGCTTTGTAAACTGGAAACTAATATTCAAACAGGTAATAAATGTCAAATATTACATAGTTTGTTAATAGAAATATGCAAGCTAACTCTAGATGTCTTGATCAATATTCTACTGCTATTTGAATTCTAGAATGCAGTCCTTATATATTTTAGAACTAATTTTATTTATATATTGTATACTATTCAATGTATGAAATGATTTTTGGGGTGATTTTTTTATTAGTTATGGTTTTAGTTTTTAGGCTAAACTTGACTGTATTTATATATTACTTCTGGCAGGACCCCGGGGATACTATCCACTAAGCTATCAGGGTTTTCCTCAGGATATGTAATGTATATATACTTATAATATATTATATATCATTAATAGCATAAAAATTTACTGGAATATCAACTTGACCATTGTAAATTATTTCAGCATAAAAATATCATAGTGATAGCTTTATATGTAGCACCAAAATACAAAAGCAAACTATCACCAAAGACTCTTTAGTTGGATAAACTAAAAACATAATAATGAAAAACTCAACACTGAAAGGGTTCATTGTCAGAGCAGCCATTTAATATTAAGGCACATCATTAGAAGAAAACATATATGAAAAAGGAAGTACATGACATTTTGAATATTTCCTGGACATCATCTTTACAACATTTTGTGATTAAACTGTGACTATATTGGGGTGTGTGAGAGAGACTGGTGACTATTATGGAGAGATGTTATGGGATTGTTGTTGTTGGGACATTGTGCAGCGGAAGCTCAGCTAAAAACAACTATGTAAATCACGATGCCCTTAAATATAATAACAGTACAACAAAACTATCTCTATAGAACCTGAAGCACATAGTTTATAGACACAATAATAGTTCATTGGTTATTTTATGCAATTATTATATTCTAGCCACTCTTGGAAGTGCAGTATAGGTAGTACTTAATTTTACCTTTAAAAATAATAAAGTGCTCTCATCATATTCATTTTATAAATGATGAAATTATATCAAAGATAATTGGTAGAGGCAGACAATGGTAGAGGTAGAGCCACACAAATACTTACAAGGCAGGAATTGAATTTGAGCAGCTGGAGTACATTACTTGTAAGGTTTTATGACTGTAAACATCCTGCTCCAATGACATCACTTAACAGGCCTATGAATTTGGTCAAGTCACATGAAATCACTGAGCCTTAGTTCAATTACTAAACTAAGGCAATGCTGATGCCTACATCCCTGAGATTTTGTGAAAATTCAGTGGATGCTTGAAAACTCCCTAAGTGTATGTAGTGAGTAGAAAGGTAAATAAGAAATGTTTCTATTTTCATCAAAGAGATGATTAGTTACCTCATTAGAGGAACATAAAAGTTTGAAATCACAAAATTGACACTTCTCTTGAATTTGTAATCAGGATCAAAAAAGCTAATTATGATATTAATTTGTATAAAGTAATTGTCAGGGAAATCAAAGTTGGTCAATTCTGAAGATCTGTTTTTGTATTTTTCACTCTAGCTCAAAACTCATACATGAGCTTGCCTTCCAGCCCCTGGGATTTACACAATGCTTTATTTTCACTGATATTATTTTGAAATTCAACTGATATATTTTAGAAACAATTATATCTATAGTATCAGTCCTAATTGTTGACAAATTCTATGCATCTTAGTTTTCTGTTTTTATGTTTTTATGCATGTTTTATATTATTATGCATTTAAGATAAACATTTAACTAAGATAAACATAACTAAGATAAACATAACTTTCCTTTCCTTTATAGTACATTACTTTCCTTTATAATACAAAAACATAATTGTTTTTATGCATTTCACTAAGATAAACATAAAGCTTTAGTAAGCTAGAGAAAATAAAGGAAAATCACTTTTAAAAAGCAATTTGAATTTTTGAGTAGCTTTTCTATAAAAACTAGTGACTTAAACCTAATTTATCTTGAAGATCACCAATGTAAATACAAATTTAATTTTCCATAGATGGTATAATATATTTTATGAATATATGCATTCGAAAAACAGACACCTGATTCGTATTATAAAAAGATATTTCAGCCTGTCTTATGATGAATAAAATGAAAATTTATGATTTTTTATTGATCATTATAAAATTTGTCAACCAGTTTTGTTAAGAGAAACTGTCCTTTATGGACCCTGAATATTCCTACAAATGATTGGATATTCCTCTCTGAAAAGCTTATCCATCTAATCTTGAGTTATTTCTTCATCTAGTCATGCAAGAAACTAGTTGGTTAAGGGAATCTCATCCTGATTTCCTTGTCACTCTTTGCATGTTCTTTGTAAAACTGACTGCTAATTGAGGCAATGTGCACTGTTTGCTCAAAAATAATGCTGTGCCATTGGTCTTAGTATTCTCAATTGTGACATAAGCCAATTAAATGTGTAAAATATATCTGAGCCTGTACATTACCCTCATGGCTAGAACACAAATATGCTGATACAAATACTATTTACCAAGATATAAGGACTAAAATTAGGAGGATTTATATATGACCTAGGAATATTCTTTTTCCTGGCATGCCTGAAATGTAAGAGGTTAATAGTTAGAAATCACTCATAATTTTGAAACCTTCCTGTTAATGCAGACTTGGAATTTTCAAAAAATTTTTTAGCATTAAAGTGATTTTTAGTACTCAATGGAACTAGAAAGCACTATGATAAGTCTTGGAGAAAGATTATTAATTAAAGAATATTAATTTAAATATTTTTACTAGTTAATAAAAGAAAGACATTGGGAAAAAACTAAATAAATATCTGGTGTGCATCAAGTGAATAAATGATATAGAATAATAGAAATGTGACCTGAGCATTCAATAAAGAAAACAACTGCTGAGTCGAGAATGTAGAAAAATTCCAGCTTGGATCACAATGAATGTTGGGTATTGGGAGTGATGAAAAAGTACAGAATTGATCTTTGTCTGGGAAAATTAATATTTTATTAAGGAAGGGTTGAATATGGGATGGCAGCCAGGAGTGTTTTAAAAATACTTTAACAATTGTAAAAGTTTTAAACTACTATTGAAAAAGTAGTAACACAAGGTAGACAAATGGCATTCCATGAAGAAAGATGTTATGACATCCCACCGAATTAATCCAAAAATTGGGGGTTGGATAAAATTATAAGTTTGAGAATGAAAGTAGAATATAGTGACAAGTTTGCTTTACTTTTATCCAGTTATGGTGTACCACTGCTCATATAATTATCCTTTATTTTTTCTCATCCTTTACTCTTATTTTCCTTCTTTGATTTATTTTTATTTATTTTTCAAACATGAAATTTTTGCTTCCCTTTTTATGAGAAAATGAAATATGGATAGTTCACAATATTAAAGGGGAAAGTCCATTTAATATTTTAGCATGTATTTTTGGTACTATGCATAAAGTTAACTTTTAAAGAATGTTGACATGGGGCCAGAGCGGTGGTACAGAGTGGTATGGAATCTGCTTTGTTGTTGTTAATCTAGGACGGACCAAAGTTCAATCCCTCGGCATCACATATGGTCCCCCAAGGCAGGAGCGATTTCTGAACACATATCCAGGAGTAACCCCTGAGCACCACTGGCTGTGCCCCCCAAAAAACAAAACAAAACAGAATGTTGACCAACATTTAGCAACAATTTGTATTTTTTATTAATTATTCTTAAGTACTTAATACATTCTTTAAACAGTGAAAAAAAGTGTGGCGAATGTGATTAAATAGATATAATACAATCTGTGAATTCTATAACAATATACAGAAATGACAGAAATAGTTGACAACTTCTGTATGAAAGAATCAAGGAAACCCTTCCAGTGGAAGGACTATTTGAGTTGAGCATTAAAATGGGAGTAGGAATTTATCATAATGAAAGGATTATGATGAATGACAACATTCCACGGGGCTGGGGAGCTAATGTGTGCAAAATACAACTAGGTAAAAAAACTTATTAGAGATGTTGGCAGCCACAGGTTTGATATATTGCTTTGTGAAGCATTTATAATATTTCAATAGCCCTACTTTGAGTGCAATGATAACTTTATTTACCATATGTATGCTATGCATGGGATTCCTTTTGTGGTAAGCATTTTATTGGCATTCATCTTTTTAGTAATTAAAACAGGCATGATATGTGTGAATGAGGACAGTGAGAATCTGAGCAAGATCAGGATGGTATTAAAGGTTGGTACTAGCATTTGAATTATTGCATGGTAATGTCTAGGATATCATATAGCAACCTATCTGGAGTTGTGAATAACAATTAAATCTGGTTTTTAGATTTCTATTTTTTATTAAGATTTTATTGAGGTATTATGACTTATATTTTGAGCATGTAATGTAACTTTACATCCACCATCACATCAATCATTGTCAGGTCAATATATCTCTACTGTAGTCCCAAGAATCCTTCTTATCCTTTGTGCCATTTCTGTTTGCTTTGTCACAGGACTGTTATCATTAGGCTGCCTCAGTTCTAAGGAATATTCTCAGGGTTTGGTTTATTGCTCCTCTTTTACTCATCTCTAACTTGCTTTGCCTCTTCATCATAATGATATGTATCTTTACATGTATATGTATATATGTATGTATATGTACATATAATTATATAAAACTGAAGAAAATTTATCATCTGTATACAAGAATTGAATATATATGATATAAATATATATACTTATATACTATAGAATGTATATATTTACATATATATATATATTTCTCCAGAAATACCATTGCTTCTCAAATTGAGATTTTTCAAAGGGAAGAAAAAAATTACACATATCAGAAAGCACTACACAAAACAGTCAACTTTAATTACTGGGTGGATATTTCTCTTTTGTAAGATGAAAACTCAGAGTAAAAGAGTAAGAGGTCATTTTTTCAAACCATGGATTACCCTGCTTATACCCTATCCTCATTTCAATTCGTGCTAAATAATTCAGGACAGGTGAACTTTTCAAGTGACCTATACTTTGATTTTTCTGTTTTGTGGACTTTGGAGACTAGGCCTCTCTAGTCTCTGATGATCAATGGATTTTACTAACCTGAACAGGCAGAAAATAAGAACAAGTGATTCTCTATTCCCACCCTTTGTTTTTCCTTATATTTCTGTTGTTTTTGAAGCTATTTTGGAAAATGTAAAGCTGATTCTTTTCCCAGAGAACTGAATATTTTCCGTATTCTAACCACTGAGGAGAGTCTGAGAGGCTAAAAATATTAGCTTGCAAGATTTTTTTTGCACTCTTCACATTAAGTCTGTGATAAAAGGCCCACTGGAGGGTTGTGTTCAGTGCCTAAAGTGAATGCTTTAAATTTAATGATACAATCAAAATCATTTCCCCCTAGTCACTACTATTGTGCTCATTTGAGTGGATTCCACTGCAGTTGTTTTTTTCTTTTGTATTATGATTTGTGTATAACTCTAAGTGAGATTATTTAATTCCTATCTCAAACATCCAGTCAGTAATTTGCTTTGCCCATTATTTATCTCAGTCAAGATAAATAACTGACTTTTTCTTGTTTTGGTTCCATAGCCATTATTAGAACAACGTTAGTTATGCATTTTGAAAATTCTATAAGAAGTTGCTGAAAATTGCTTAAAAGTGCTTCTTACAAGAAGGTTAAATCACAAATAATTTGAGTATTGAATCTAGGCAACTAAATTGCTCCTTGCAACACTATATTAATTAATCTCAGGGCAAACTAATTCCTTTTCTTTATGCTAAATTCCAAGGACTCCAGCAAATACTTTTTCTGTATCCACCACAAAATGATTTTAATGGTAGAGAGTGAATGGATTCAAATCAATTGTTATTTTGAAAATAGCTACACTTCATCGTATTTTATCAGTTTTCAGAATCACATTTTAACAGCAGAAGAGCTCATTTTTCTATAAACTAGTGTGCAACTTTATAGTTATTATCATTTCCTTTTCCCCTTAGATAATTGGGCAAATGCTGTAGAATATAATTAGTATGTACCCTGGATGATCTTTGGTTCTTGCTAATAATGAATATATTTTTGTCACCTTAGCAGGACAGCAGAGCAACAAATCTGAAGGCAAAGGAAAAGCAGATGCTTCAACTATGAACCATGGCAACTAACCTCTAAGCTCTATGCACTCCCTGTCTATTCACGGAGTCCATCACTGCTCACAGGTTTCTTTTGTATGCTGCATGGACTCTGGGTAGGACCACTCATAATATGAGAATCATTGGTGTAAAACTGCTTAATAGTGTTCCATGCGACTTCAGGTTTAGTTCCACTAAGGAGCAGTCTTACTTTTAGAAAATTAGAGTATCAAATGACCTTTCAGCATAAATTTAAATGTTCAGGTCATAAAATATAGTTGGCTATGAGTCATAATTATCTAGCAATTGATTATCAAGCCATGTTGAAAAAAATGAGGAGCTAGTTTTCAGACTGAGCCCCTTCAGAGTGGCTTCTAGAATTAATCTTAAAATGTAGTCTATGTAGTTAAAGGGTCCAGGTTGATAATACAGTTTGTGCTGCCATTGCTGTTAGTAATTTTAGAAGACAGCACTAGGATATATTCTGTGTCTAAATGAAATTTGGATTTCTCCATTGGGCATTAGATGGCAGTATTAATCAAGACATTCAGGGCTGACTTATGTGGCTGCTGCTGCTACTAAAGGTTCTCATAATTCTCTTATGAACGTTTATAAAATAGTTATTCATCCTGCGTTTTCTACTTCTGCAAAAAGAAAGGTAAAATGTACTGCAGTCCTAGTTTTCTAATCTTTTGCCTCTTGCATTTACTTTTATGGTAGGGAAGCTACTAAAATATAAAGGAGACTTTATTTCCAGTTGGTAATGAATGTTTAGTATCTAAGCTATTTTTTCTCTAAAATTTAATTTTATTTGCCCTTTTTGTGGCTATAGCTACATATATGTCCTTGATTAAAACTTCAAATTAATATAATTGCTAATATTAGTAATGATGTTCATGAGTCAACTATACTTTAAAAACTACTATTTGAAAATAGAATGCCCCCTTGCCTAGAGTCTAAGCTCAGTTATATCCTAGTTGTATCCATGACCAATTGGACACATGAACAACTAACTAATAAAAGCCTATATCTCCTCATATGTACAATGATTGTATAATAGTTTCTGTCTCGAGACTTGATATTGAAAATGAAGTGAGTTTAAGAATAGTACCAGGAATGGTGATAGTATTTTTCTGGTGAGGAGCTGGGAGAAACAATTATGCTGAAATTATATCTACCACACATTCCTATATTGTTCTTTTAGTGTGTTTCTCAGCCAGATGTTTATCTGTCTCAATCCACAAGACATCTGGAGCTAAGGTCATAAAAATGTGAGCTCTCAAAGACTCCTGGTGCCAGGCAAATGGATATTCAATGGAGTCATAGAGCTTCCAACATGGTAGATAGAGGACACAATGGGGGATTCTTTTTAGCAGAAACCAAACTCAGATGTGACTCTTCATACCAGAAATGACATGACAGGAATCATGCTCCTCCAATACCTGAAGAATCTAGTGCTGACACCGATTTGGCAGCTCCCAGAGGTGGCAGGCACTGAGCCTTCAGAGAGGAACAGGAAGTTGGTGAGAGAGAATCCATTATCAGGGCATGAGTAATCCTTGGCAGACATTCAGAGGGGCACTTTGGAGGAGAATGTGAAGATCATTTACTACAGTAGACAAAGACTTGGATACTGAAATGTGAACTTGTGAGATATTGCAGATAACACGTGAGAATTCTTTGCCCTGTGATAGAAGGTATCTTCCCCTCAAAGGCCAGATCAATATCATTGAGAGGTTCCAAAGATGGTAAGCAGAACCCAGAGCTTAGAAGAGAAGCATAATTTTCTTCTTTACCACCATACAGAGCTAATGATTTTCACCAATTCCTAGTGAGATTAAAATTTATGTTATTTCACAGATGATTTAGATGTGTCTATAAACTCATGACATAAGAACATAATAGCCAAGGTTAAATATATATTCTATATATACGTACTAGGAATATGCTAAGCACATTATTTGTGTTAACTATTTTATCAGTAAAATGTTCTTTCTTACTATGCATCTCAGGAGAAAACTGAAGTGAACTGAGGCCAAATAACTTGCCCAGTAACTCAGTGTAAGTGTACAAAGTATCTGATTAATACAATGGAAGGATCAGCTCATGATATGAAGTTTACCACAAAGATTGGTGAGTGCAGTTAGAGAAATAACTATGCCAACAACTATCATGATAATGGTAGTGACTGAGAGAAATATAATGCTTATCTTGAAGACAGGCAGGAGGTGGGATCAGGGAGATGGGGGGCACTGGTGAAGGGTGGTCTACTTCTTATGACTGAAACTCAAATACAAACATTTTTGTAATCATGGTGCTTAAATAAATTCATTAATTAAAAATGGAATGTTATCAGACTAGTTTAATCATTCTCTGTTAGGTCTTCATTTCAGAAGACACCTAAAGAATTTTTCTAGGTATTATTATTTATTTATATTTATATTTTTATTTTGGGGAGGCCATACCTGATGGTACTTTGGTTTACTCCTGACTCTGTGCTCAGGGATCATCCTGACAGACTTGGGATTCCATATGGGCTGCATGAGATTGGATGCATGTCAATTACATGCAAAGCAAACATACTTACCACAGCTCTAACATTCCCTAAGTAATTTTTGAGATTCATTTGGTTTTGTACTTACAATATGACTGAAGGAATTTTAGCTGCCCATCTCCATAAAGGAATTGAATTCTATTGTAGGCAAACTAAGTAGAAATTTACTCAATATTATTATAGTAGAGCTCTTCTTGGTGTACATTATTATGTGCTTATATTTTATGTAAATATATATATACACACACCAGACATAGTGTTTATCTTTTTTATGTCTGACATAATTGTTGGACAATAATTAAATATAATTTCCATTATTTCACAGCTGGTATTGTCAGATCTTTAAAGGACATTTTCTGTTGGGCATCTTTACATTTTCTTTATTGTTTCTTCAGCCACACCTGGTGATATTCAGGGATTACTCCTAGCTATGCGCTCAGAAATTGCTCCTGGCTTGGGGGAGCATATAGGATGCGGGGGATCAAACCCCAGTCTGTCCTAGGCTAGCGCACACATGGCAGAGGCCTTACCGCTTGTGCCACCGCTCCAGCCCCATCTTTACATTTTCTAAGACAAAATAGTTAGCTCAAAGTTTAAATTTGTTTTTATCTGCCTTTATTAGTTTTCATATATCTATATTATTGAGCAGAACAATGTGGAATTACCAATGAATAGAAATAAGGTTTTCATTTAAACAGGGCCAAATTAACCTTTGAAATGGGAAGTTAAGCACCTCATTTAAGAGGGATTTTTTGAAAGTGATCTTAAAATAAGTATCATTTGAAATCTTCTGACATCTGCTTTCCTCTTTGAATCTATACAGTTGATTCATTAGCATTCACTGAAACTGCCAGTGATGGTTTTTTCCCAGTGCTTGCTTCTGACACTAAAAAGAAAAAAAAGTGACTCATCTGCCACAGTGGTTGCCTATAATGTCTGAAACCACTGTTTACAAGGTCCATTAGTGTTTACAGCGCTGCCACTTTCCTTCATGGTCTGCAAAGCATTTCAGTTCAGACTGAGTTATTTTTTCATAGCAACCAATTTTCTCTAGTGTAGATATCTGTTCAACTTAGAGAGTTCCAAAGGGAGTTCCGGTGTCTTCGGTGTGAAGGCCAGGTAATACATTCATGTTGCCAGGTCACAGAGCTTAGTACACTGTGATTTGTTTGTGGTGTCAGGGGAATGGTGTATCCTGAACTAAGTGATATCACAGATGACAATGTGCGATTTCCACTGAACAGTTCAAAAGTTAGTTGCATTTTTTCCTAGCAGATGAATGTGTTTTCTCTTTAATAACTCATGGTTCCATTATCTCTGGTATGTAGTTCATGATTACAAACATTTGGGCATGAATGTGAATACCTATCTATGTCTGTGTATTTGTCTGTCTATATATCTACAAATCTATTCTGTTTTTTATCTATCTATCTATCTATCTATCTATCTATCTATCTATCTATCTATCTATCTATCTATCTATCTATCTATCTATCATCTAATCTATCTATTTAACTACTATCATCTCATTATCACCTATCTTCTATCTATCTATCTATCTATCTCTATCAATCATCTATTTACCATTTATCTACCTATCATCTATCTATCTATCATCATAATCTAACTATCTATTTATATATCGCTATCTATCATCTATCTATCTATCTATCTATCTATCTATCTATCTATCTATCTATCTATCTATCTATCTATCTCTTTCTATCTTTGGCTTGGATGGTGACAGAAAGTCAACTGAAAAATTTTACCAATAAGGTTTAAATATGAAAGAAGTAAGATGGAGAAAGAAGAAAGAGCTCATGTATAAGAAGGCAAGCAAGGTGAAGAGTAGAATGAGCTGATCAGAAGTTGACAAAGAGGTAAACAGTAGACAAAGATGTTAAAGGTTCTGCAAGTGACTCTCAGCTGTTTGGTCCAACAAGTTCTCTGGCTATAGTCTGGTATTCTTCTTAATCTCTACTATTAAGAAGTGTGGGTAGTGTTGGGTATACAAGTGGGGGTCACCCATAGGTTCATATGAGCCCTATGAGGTGTGCCACTTCCCTATCAAAAAGAAAACACTTACACACACAAAGCAAAGTAAATACATGTGTAAGAAATCTATGATTTTTGTTATTGTTGCTATCTTTGTTATTCTTTTTCCCCACACTCAGCAACTCTATGCTCAAGGACCACTTATGTTGTTCTTCAGGTCAACTACAAGATCAACCGCAAGTGTCCTGCACTCTGTACCATCTTTCTAGCCCTAGGAATCTAAGACCTTATGCTAATTAACAAATTGATTATATTTCTAGGAAACTTGCAGGAGACACAAGGTTTTGGGTCAGAGTCTATGCACTTTATTACTCATCCATGTCAAACAATCCTTATCTTTGTTTAATCTCCTAAATATCCAAGTCTGCTTCACAATGTCAAACAGCTCATGTAAAATCATGTGAACTAAGTGAATTTGCTACAGTGCTCAGAAATCACAAACTTAAAAATCAGATTTTCTTTTAGTGGACTGTGAACAGACCTCCAGATTTTTCTCTCAGAGGAAGATTTTATCTTTATTGTAGTAGATGGTAGAAAGAAAACAGAAAAAAAAAAAAAAACCAACAATTGAAAATAACAGAAAATACAAACACTGAAAGGAAACATTGTCTCGATTTTTTAAAGCTATTCCGGAGCCCTCTAGGTTGACAAAGTACTCTGGGAGTCACTGCTCATAAAATATGTGCAGTCATAAGAGAGCCTGGAGAACTGTGTTCAATGAAAATTTTGTATAAAGATAAGGTGAAGTTGTGCTTATAAAGCTTTCAGTCCAGGTTGGAAGAGACAGTAAGAATTCAAGAAACATCAGCTCACTTTTAATTCTGCCTTACTCTCTCTGAAACCCAGTACAACTACACCATTGCTGCAAAGTCACATGGCAGGAAACACATTTTGTGGTGCCTACTATTTTCAGATGGTTTCTGACTACTTTATGCACACACACACACATTTGGATTCTATCAAAGAATATCTCTCTTCTCCTGGAATTAATATTACTGAGACCATGAGAAACTTTAATATTTGCCATCTTAGATCTAAATCTATATAGATTCTGAACATATATATATATATATATGTGTTACACACACATCTATATATATATATTCACCCAGCAGCACTCAGGGGTTACTCCTGATTCTACTATCCTCAGAAATCGCTCCTGGCAGTCTTGGGGGATCATATGGGATGCCGGGATTCGAACCACCATCCTTATACATGTAAGGCAAATGCCCTACCTCCATATGGCCTGTGAATTAATATTTTAAAAGCAGACTTGGTTTACAGGTTTACTGATTCAGAGCATATCAGAATGGTAAATGATGGGCTGCTGGTCAACCTCTTTGCTCTCTAAATCATTCTCTATTCTTCTGACATTTTTTGTTTTGTTTTGGTTTTTTGGGCCACACCTTTTGACACTTAGGGATTAATCCTAGCTATGTGCTCAGAAATAGCTCCTGGTATGGGGGACCATATGGGACACCAGGGGATCTGCTGTCTGTCCTAGGCTAGCGCTTGCAAGGTGATGAGGTAATGCAACCTACTCTTAGATCAAGTTGTTGCTGTTTTCTTGTCGTCAGGATGTAGCATCGACCTGGCATAAGTTGGTGCCAGAGAGGTATTAGAAACTACCTGGGGGAGTTTGGTTTCAGATGCTGTTGCAGAAATCTGTCTGTTCTAAGGTTGGAATCTGGGGTTTGGGGTTGGACAGTTGCTGTCCGATCACATGGACTCTTAAGTCTTGACCTCTATAATACTATCTCTAGACCCATATACAATTCTCTAAATGACCTTTCACAGTCCATGCTTCCCACTTTTTATTTCTGGACTTGCATCTCTATTTATTTATTTACTTACCATTTTTAATTTTTAAATTAAAAAATTCAATCACCATGAGATACAGTTTTAAAGTATTTCATGATTGTTTTAGGCATAAAATGTTCCCATGCCCATACTTTCACCAGTAAACATTTCATGCCACCAGCGTCCCCAGTTTAGTTTCCCAACAACCTACCACCAACTAGCCTGTCTTTATGGCAGATATTTTGTCCTCACCTCTTTCATTTGACTGTCTGTACTTATCAATTTTTCTCATATCAGACATGGGACATAAATTTTTTATGGAATGATCCTTAATTGATACAGTGGTCTCTGTTTATTAATGACTTGATAATAATTATTCCTTCTTTCCCTCCATAGTAGTCAATTCTTATATTTGTTAAGAAGAGGGTACAAAGAGTTTTGTTCAGTGGTCCTTAAGATTTACTTCCAGTTTTGTATTAAAAATTAGTCCTTTTGAAACTTGGGACGCGGGGAGCATATGCTATCTCAGTGATTGAACCTGGGTTAATCATATGCAAAGAAAGTGCCCTATTGGGGCCCGGGAGATAGCATGGAGGTAAGGCGTTTGCCTTTCATGCAAAAGGTCATCAGTTCGAATCCCGGTGCCCCATATGGTCCCCCGTGCCTGCCAGGAGCAATTTCTGAGCATGGAGCCAGGAGTAACTCCTGAGCACTGCCGGGTGTGACCCCCCCCAAAAAAAAATCAAAAAAAAAAAAAAAAAGAAAGTGCCCTACCGTCTATCGTCTCTCCAATATTAGTAATAATGCATTTAATAGTGTTTTCATAATGAAAATTTTGTTGTCTTGAAATTATTTGACTATGGAAAGCTGAAAATGATTAAGCTGACTTCATTACAAGTGATCACAGCATAAATATGTTGGGGTGGTGAACAAGTTCGATACAAAGAGCCAAAAAATTTAAACTGTGAGAGTCAGAGAGCCACACCACGCAGTGACCTGCCTAAACAGAAAAACACACAAAAGCATCTAATTTTAGCAATAATCTATTAAACACAGATTGCAGTTTGCCATTTTAAGTGAGGATCAAAATCCTGCAGTGTTGGTGAGTGTGTGTTGTGTCCTCCACACTAAGAACTAACGGCCAGATGTAACACAACATGTGACCCCATGGGTCGCCCTGCTTGCTGGCCGTACAGTTGTTTTTGAGGGATGGGAGATGGGACTCCGCGTTTGGAGATCTCTCCTCAGAGGTCCCTCCTCAGAAGCAGCAGAACAAAATCCAAACTTGGCAAAGAGCCACAGTATACAAAATCATGATAAGAGGCAAAGAACCGCATTCATTTTGGCCGGGAGCCCTATGTGGCTCAAGAGCAGCGTGTTTGCCACCCTTGGACTATCTGATAAATATAGGGTGAGAGGCAAAGTTGATTGACTTTCTCTACTCAGACACGTTTTTCTTGAATCTGCTCACCTGAATTCCATTTTACCATGTGGGAATTTTTGGATGGAGGCAGTACAAGACATGATAATGATCTTCTCTCAATATTATGCAACCATTCACCTATCCAATTTAGTAAGAGAACACGTCAACATGGAAACTTTATGGTCATTGATAGAGCAAGAAAGCAAAAACCCCGAAGGCCTAAATCATGAAGATGTGATTATGAAACCAGATAGTAGAATTTTCCACTCAGGGAACGTTATCTTAATAATTTGCTCCTCGTGGAGGCAGGAGTGATAGTATAATGGGTAGGCCATTTTGCAATCTGCTCACCCTAGTTTGATCCCTAGCATCTCAAATTGTCCCTTGAGCCAAGCCAGGGCTAATTACTAAGTTAGCATCAAGAGTAATCCCTAGGCGTTGCTATGTGGCCACTCAAAAGAAAAATAATCTGATCACCAATGAAATCTTTTTGAGCTAATCTTTATGAGCTTTCAAAATTATTCAAATATATACTTGGGATATAATTTAGGATTGCATTGGAATGAGATATGTAGAAACAGGTATGCAATAATAGTGACTGCTGAAAATTATAAGCATGAGCCTAAATTCATTAAACCAATGACAACTTTTTGTTTGTTTTTGTTGGTTTGTTTGCTTGTTTCTTTCTTCTTTTTTTCTTTCTTCTTTCATGTTTTCTAGCTAGCTAGTTCTTTCTGTCTCTCTATATATTAAATCCTTGAGAAAAGTGGTGCTACAAAAACATAGATATATTGGGATGAATCCTAGAAATTGAGTTTCCACATAATTCAGTAATAATAATCTTATGGATATTACCTAGGAACAACAACAACAAAAAAAAAACACCATGCAGAAAGCCCTCTCCATTTTTATTTTTCTCACAAACTGATTACAATAGTTAGAATCTGAAAAGAAACCCATGTGTCCAAGAACAGATGAATGGCTAAAGAAATGTGGTATATCTACAAAATGGGGTATTATGCAGTTGTTAGAAAACTGAAGTCATGGGGCCCGGGAGATAGCATGGAGGTAAGGCATTTGCCTTTCATGCAAAAGGTGATCGGTTGGAATCCTGGTGCCCCATATGGTCCCCCGTGCCTGCCAGGAGCAATTTCTGAGCATGGAGCCAGGAGTAACCCCTGAGTTCTGCCGGGTGTGACCCAAAAACAAAAACAAAAACAAAAAACAAAAAAAAGAAAACTGAAGTCATGAAATTTGTTTACAATATGATGAATATGGAAATTATTATGCTGATTGAAGTGAGTTGATGGGAGAGGGATAGACATAGAATAAATAATCTCATTTATTTTGGAGATGTAAGGAAAAAATCTAGTATGGTAATGATATCCATAATAATTGGAGATGAGAGCTCAAAAAAGACCTGTATAAGGTAGGAGGCTTGCCACTAATATTAGAGCAGTACAGGTAGCATAGAGAAGGGACCACTATGACAATGAAAGTTGGAATTTATTACTCTGAACAAAAATGTGGTGTTAAAAGGAAATAAAATGCAGAGATAAACAGATGGGAATATATTAAGCTGAGAAGTTTCTGCACCTCATTGAAATAGTGCCTAGGATACAAGAATGGGATACACTGAATGGGAGAAATTATTCATCCAATACCCATCAGATAAGGGGATTAGCCCCTTATCTGGATATATTTGGATATTAATACAAAATATAAAGGTACTGACAGAACTTTACAAGAAATAAACATCTAATCCAATCAAAAATGGGGAGAAGAAATGAACAGACACTTTGTCAAAGAAAAAAATACAAATGGCCAAAAGACACATGAAAAAATTCTCCATATTACTAATCATCAGGGAGATGCAAATCAAAACAACTACGAGGTACCATTTCATTTCACATGGCAGAGATTGGAGCATATCGCAACGAATGAGAATAAGCAATATTGGTGGGGATGTGGAGAGAAAAGAACTCTTGGTGGGAATGCCATCTTGTCCAACCTTTATGGAAAATGATATGGAGATTCCTCAAATAATTGGAAATTGAGCTCCCATATACCACTCCTAGGGATATAGCCTAGGAACACAAAAATATAATTCAAAAATTTCTTCCTCACACTTATATTCATCGCAGCACTATTTACAATAGCCAGATTCTGGAAACAACCGAGATGCCCTTCAACAGATGAATGGCTAAAGAAACCGTGGTACATATACACAAGGGAATATTATGCAGCTGGCAGGAGAGATTAAGTTGTGAAATTTTTCTATACAACATGTACATGGTATCTATTGTACTGAGTGAAATAAGTCAGAAAGAGAGAGAGAGAGAGTAGTCTGCCTCATCTATGCGTTTAAAGAAAAAAAAAGACATTTTTGCAATAATTTTTAGAGACAAAAGAGATGAGGGTTGGAAGGTCCAGCTCATGATATGAAGCTCACCACAAAGAGTGGTGAGTGCAGTTAGAGAAATAACTACACTGATAACTATCATAACAAAGTGAATGAATGAGGGAAGTTGAAAGCTTGTCTCAAATACAGGTGAGGGGTGGGAAGGAGGAAGATTTGGGACATTGGTGATGGGAATGCTGCACTGGGTGTTATTTATATGACTGAAACTCAACTACAATGATATTTGTAATCAATTTTTTAAAATAAAGATATTAATAAAAAGGGGATAAAATGATATGAATGTTATATATTTCTCTATTAACGATAGTGAAAGCCACAGTGTCAAAAAAGTGAAAAATGGGGATAGAGAAAAATAGAGAGAGGGACAGAGGGTAAAATATATTTTACTTGGCAGGGAGGAGAATGGGAAATGGTAGAAAGAAAACTGGGAACATTGGTTGCAGGAAACGTGCACTGGTGAAGGGTGGTGTACATTGTATAACCGAAACTCAACAATTTTGTAACCATAATGCTTAAATAAAGAAATCCTAAAAATGAAAAGTGGTGTTAAATTTACCTAAGAAAAATGTTATTTTATATAAAAAGGTAATTAAAGATTGAATTAAAATTTACATAAGGAACTTGTATGTCTATCACAAAATTATGGTGTCAGTATCTTTCTTTGATTTTAAAATAATTTATTTATTTAAGAACTATGGTTACAAAAATGTATGTAGTTGGGTTTAAATCATCAAACTTAGCCCAGCCATCACCAGTGTAACTTTCCTACCACCAATGTTTCCTATTTCCCTCCTCTTCTATGATTCCTCCTGCCTCATAACATTCTGACTATACTTATCAGCATATAGAAATATCTTAATTAAATGCACATTTCATTTTAAACTTTCATAACACCTTATAATTTTTGTGAAAGGATATAGTTAATAGGTATATTTTTCAAAATCACTTCTAAGGTACATATAAAGTTATGTTTTTACAACTATATGTATCAATGAGACTACCTATAATTTGCACTTCCAACTCAATTTTGAAATAGACATTCTACGCTCAGAAATGTTGATTTTCTAGGTCTTCAAACTATCAAGTATCACTATAAGGTATAGATCATGTCAATGTTGCCAAACCCATATTAATTTAGTGGAAAGTCAGATATTTAGATGTCAGCATGTGATTTTGAATCATGACCTCAAATCATCTGATATAAAGTTTGAGGAAAAAAAATTATTTGGAATCAATGATTTTTTTTTCTTTTTCCAGAAAAAGGCTCCCAAACTCAAACTGATTGCCTTTCTCCAAAATTACTATATGACATTTTGGAAAAAGAAACAGCTTATTAATATACATAGCACTATGCTAAGGTGCAATAATTTTTACATTAATTATAGATTAAAAGGATCACATATTTTCAAACAGATTGAATGCTAAATGGAGAGTAACTTGTTAACATATCCGTTATTTTGGATTTTTTTCTCTTAATAGGATTTATTTTAGCTTCATCAAAGCCAAGTAGTATTAGTAATGGCTGTCAGCCAGGAACTTAAAAATAGCATCATTCAATAAAAATGGGTGCTAGGCTTCTGGTCTTTGAATTGTCCTAATGAATAGGGCGTGGAAGTAACTTTCAGAAATAAAACAAACAAGGACATTGATAGAGAGAAAATTTGGGTTCAGGCATTTGCTTTTCCTGCTTGGTCAATCATCAGCATTTCTTATGTTCCTCAGAGCACTGCCAGACCTCTCAGGAGCAGAGAGCCTCTGAGCACCACAAGGTGTGACCCTAAACCTCCCGAAGTAAGTAAAATAACACTAACAACATTAATGAACAATCAAACTCTCAAATGATATATTTTGAATGGTTAACATTTATCACATTTTACATCAAAGAAAACATTTCTTTTATGTGTAAATAAGGCTATGATCTTTACTATTTCGAAGACTCTAAGACATTTATTTTATTCATACAACTCAATAATTATTAACTGTTGTACACTTTTTCCAAGTTCTTAATTTAGGTCAAATGTATCATATCATGTTATAAATGTAGGAATTTTAGAAACAGTCTTGAGAATGTATGGATACTTTTAAGTGTCTGCTCTTTGCCTATTACAATGCCTCAGGAAGCAAAAACAGAAGCAAAGACACATAAACTGGTTTCCTGTCTTCATGGAACTTAGGAAAGCAAAGCACTTCTCTAAAATGTCTGGTTGGTGTAGAAGAAGGGAGGCTGAGAGTGGGATGAGGATGGAGTCAGTGATGCCATGTGTTACTTCTGAAACTACTGTGGCATACCCCATGTGTAAAACTTATATTTCATACTGGATTGTTAATGCTGATATTAAAACACATCTACAATAAAAGAGGAAAATTCTTCATTCTATATGAATTTAGCATGTCCCTTTAGCAAGCCTAGTTTTTCACACAATAAGGAAGATGTTTTCCTCTCTTTCCTCTTGCCCATCCAATCTGTTCTTTCCTTGTAGTCTCAATTATCTTTGGTACCTTTCGTGTTCTGTCCATGGACTAAAAGTACCCCTGCCATATGCTCTACTAGTTGAAAATGGAATTATTTTAGGAGATCATATTTTAAATTTGTGAGTCAATTAGGTCTGTTATACAACATCTGTGTGCTTGTTTGGAGCCCTTTACAAACATTTTCACTATCTCTAGCTCTTTAGGCAGTCCAGTTTAGACAACTTTGAAAATACATAATTTGGCTTCTATTGGGTTAGGTTCTATCCTGTTGGAATAGGTTCTATGCTATTTAGGACATGCTTTTAACTCATTGGCCGGAAGAAACCATTGTATAAAAGAAAAGCTGTAGGTCTCAACCTCTGGAAGCTGATCAGAGTCTTCAGGTCTCTCCCCTTCATTGCTTGCTTCTGTCTTATCTGCAGGGGCCTCTACCACATTCAGAATAGGGGACATGTGCACAAATGTTCCAGTGAAGGACACTGCACACTCAGTCCAATTCCAGGAGGCCATCATGGTGATTATCTACTAAAGGTTCAAGGCATAACCATCGTTGGGGTCTTTTTGGGTCCCTGGGTCCCCAATTCAGATGGCAGTTGTAAAATAAAACTGCATGATTTCTAAAGATCACCCCAGGTACCATATTTCTAAACCTTACACAATTGAGTCTGAAATAGCAGGGTAGCAGTGAAGACTTAATAAGCCAAGCTTGTCAGGAGAGAGCCATGGAACCAGTCATTTTCATGGTTTCTCTGCCTGAGACAAAAGTCAGACTTCACTTTCTTTATTTAACCAATTCCCAACACACCAGGAAAGGGATATATAGAGTAATAAAGTGGACTTTTACATATCAAAAGAGAGAGATATGGGAAAGAGGAAGATGGGGGAACACCTTTGGCTTGGGTTAATAGCTGGGTAACATCTTATAGCATCCATTAAATAATATGGAAGGCTCATTGGAACGTATTTCTGGATCTCACACCCAGAATCTGAGGTGGGAGCTTTAATTGCACATCAATTTAGTCTCCCTGTGGTGGTGATGCTATATGTCTTTAAAATCACACTTTGAAGACTGCTTTATAGTAGCAGTTATAATCACATTATATCTTATAGTTACTAAGAAATTTATAAAGTAGGGGCCGGAGAGATAGTATGGAGGTAAGGCATTTGCCTTGCATGCAGAAGGCCGGTGGTTCAAATCTTGGCATCCCATATGGTCCCCCGAGCATGCCAAGATTTATTGCATTTTATGGAGCCAGGAGTAACTGAGCACTGCCGGGTGTGACCCCCCACCAAAAAATAGAACACACACACACACACACACACACACAAAAGAAATGTATAAAATAAATCAAGACAAAAATCCAATTTCTCTCTGACTTTGACCAAGTACATCCCCCAAACCTACATATATATGTATATGCCAGTTTCTAGGCCACACTAGATGATTACCTCTGGATCTGTGCTTAGTGATTACTACTGGCAAAAAGGGAAAACCATATGTGGTGCCAGGATCAAGTCCATGTTGTTAGATGCAAAGCAAGAAATCTTCATGCTAAACTATCACTCCAGTGTCTGATTTTATATTTTTAAGCAGTTGAGATATATTAAAGCCCCTCTCTAGACACTTTGTGTATGCACACACATACACACACTTGCATACACAAATCACACACACACATCTTCCTCATCATACCCTAATCCTCTAATATACACCTGAGCATCATTGTTACACTCATTGAACCCCAAACTTCAATCCCTTCTGCTGAAAACTACATTCTAAACTCTAAATATGGTTTATATGTAAAGATATTGCCTTGCTAATTTGAGAACTATAGTTCATTAAAGCACTACAAAGATAAAACAAAACAGAGATAAAACAAGTTTATACACAAACACATATACCTCAGTATGACTTCTTCAGAAACCCAATCATGAGTATTTATTGACTTATTTTGCACCACGCTAATAAATTTTTTTGGTAACTTTTTTCAGGGGTGTTTTGTGTGTGTGTGTGTGTGTGTGTGTGTGTGTGTGTGTGTGTGTGTGTGAACTGTTGGAATCTAACTTTTGTTATCCTGGGTTCAGTCTTAAGTCAGTGCTTCTCAGTTGTACAAAACATTACTGATTGATTCTGTGAAATAATCGGGAAAGAGTATAGCAGAACAGAGACCAATGGTTGAGGGAAAGAAAGAAAGTGATATTTTTTGCAATTGTTCTTAAAGTTGGGCTCTCTTTTTGTCTCTGGTATAGCAGCCCTCTCCTTAGGAGATGGGATATGAGTGGGTTATTGTAGAATATCAACAATTTGGTCATGGTGACCTACTGGGCATGGCTCCTACTGTGAAGAAAAAAATACCCGAGAGTCGTTATTTTGTTTTGGTGGTTTTTTTTGGGGGGGGGGGATCACACCCGGCAGTGCTCAGGGGTTACTCCTGACTCTACGCTCAGAAATCACTCCTGGCAGACTCGGTGGACCATATGGGATGTCGGGATTCGAACCACCGTCCTTCTGCACGTAAGGCAAATGCTTTACTTTCATGCTATCTCTCTGGCCCCAGGTCATTATAATTTTAAAAGTGGTGTTATGTGACAGTTTTTCTTGTGATGTGACATAATCATTTTCTTTTCTGAATTTTTATAGTCCATTTTTATCTTTGCTAATGATACCACATCAACATCTGTTATTGAAAACAAACCAAAACCTTACTTCCCATCTATCAGTCTTTTATTGTTGTTTGTTGTTGCTTTGGGGATAACCTAGAATCTTGAGCACATATTTTGGTTGTGATACCCATGTGTGGTTGTCTTACATGCTTGCACACACTGTAATTTGTAATGTATCTGTGCTGTTAAATCCTTTGTTGGGTATTTGTGAATCCACGAACTGTCCCCAGAATGAGAAATTACTTCCCATCCTCTTATCCCCTTTCAGGGGGAGACCTCAGTAATATTTATCCGCAGCAACTAATAATCCACACAGACAAGAAGGTTAGGGTGTAAAAGATTGGGCAAAGAGAGAGAGAGAGCGAGAGAATTCTCTTGCAGCCTGCAAGCAGCTTTTCACAAAAGGCCCCTCCCCTGTCCATCAAGCTATTTGTTGCTAACTCTACAGCGTCCCTACCTGGAAGGTCTAGGTGGGGCAATAGTCACAGAACACAATCCTAAGGAAATATTTTTATATACAACAAATCCAAGAATAATCTTATGGAAACTTTTTCATATACTACAGTAGTTGTCTCATGTGTTTGTATAAACTTTTTGTGTTGCAGGACACCGCACAGTTTCTTGCAGTTAGTAGTCCTAGACTTCAGAAATACTGTGATCTCCTGGCACAGATCCAATGCATTCATCAGCTTTTGCTTGTAAGGTGCTGCTTTCAGTCACTAACTAGGTGTCCTCTGGGTTCTTGCTTAAACTTTCTCTATGTCTTTATATGCCCAGTGACTCAACTCAGAAAGGACTCAGAAAATGTATCTCACTTTAGTGGTGCTGGAGCTGGAAAGTTCAAGAGTTATCAGAAGATGTTGCTGAACAAGAGATTTGAGTCTCTGCAGTTTCTGACTCATCAGGATAGTGGCTCGAACATGAGAAGCTGCATTTCTTACAAGTTCTTGGGTAATCTGTAGGCCAATCTTGGGAACCACACTTTCAGGAACCAGTCCTTGAGGATATTTAATCCTTGCTGAGTTGTTAGCCTAAAGTCACCAAAGGAAAAAAGCAAGAGTCACAATTATAAACCCCAAGGCTAGTTAATTGGTGAAATAAATTACAAAGTTCATGGGCTTGATGTGAGTCCATGTTAGTTTTACAGAATTTAAAACTCCAGGGGCTAGACTGGTAGCACAGCAGTAAGGTATTTGCCTTGAACATGAGTGACCAAGGACGAATTTGGGTTGGATCCCTAGCATTCCATATGGTTCCCCGAGCCAGGAGCGATTTTTGATTGCAGAGCCAGGAGTAACACTTGAATGCCACTGATTGTGGCCCAAAACAAACAAACAAACAAAAAATCTTCACTTTGGTGTCACTTGTATGGATGTCATGTTTGGTTTTCATTAACTCTAAATCTCATGATAGAGTGCTGGCAAAGTAACACCATTAGAACCAAATGTTTAGATTGTCCTTTCCAACATTTAAAATGCAATACACGCTGCCTCATTTGTAATTTATTGTTATTTATTTGTTTGTTTTTTTTGTGCCAAATTCAGCAGTTTTCAGGATTTTCTCCTAGCTCTATGATCAGAAATTACTCCTGGCATGCTCAGGATCCATCTGGGATGTCGGGGATCAAATCTGGTCAGTTTCATGCAAGGCAAATGCCCTACCTGCTGTGTTATTGCTCCAGCTTCTAATTTTTAAAAAACATATTGAATCACTGCAAGGTAAGAAACTACAAAGTTGCTCACGACTAAATTTCAATCAGCAGTGTTTGAGCTCTCATCCTTCACAGCTGTCCACTTCCCAGTGTCTTCCAATGTCCCCAATTTCTCTCCTGCCACCCATCCCGCCTCTATGACAGTCACTTCTATTTTTTCCTTTGAGGCATTGTGGTTTGAAATCTGTTGTTGAAAGGGTACCATGCATTTCACTTTAGCTCCTTTCAGCACCCAGTTCTTATCCAGAGTGATCATTTCCCACTGCCTTATTAATGAGGTCTCTAATTGACTTAGACTGAAAAATAAAAAAAAAGGAAGGTGGTATAATATAGCTTTATCCAAGGAAAAACTATTAAAAGGGAGATTGGACTCTGTAGGCAGATGATCCAGAGTAAGGATAAAACAGGGAAGAGAGAGAACTGATATTCTATGGGGAGGAACCTCTTCAGTTATGCTGCTGTCATCTTCAAATCATCATGCATGAAGCTTATTCAGCCTGGCTTGGCTTCCCCATCTCCAAACTTCTTCTCCCTAGGTAGCTAAGAAATTTGTATCAGAATGTTGTTTAGCTGTACTTTGGAATGTTCCATTTGGATGTTGTCTTTTTTTATATGCATGGTCATATTATTTATAGATAAAGAGTGTCAGAAAGGACCTTCAAGGGTCAGACAGAAACAAAACACCAGAGGTGACTCTAGGTGTGGATATGTCTCTCTACTCTCTACTAAAACCCTGAGGAATAATAGCATATAGGTGAGAGCTGGATGTCCTTGAAATCTGTGGAAAATCCCCTGACATCGCCAGGGTGGGCAACGTGTGAGATGAGTTTCACAAACCTTAATTCATCTTCTAGACATCAGGATACACACTTTCACCCCTATAATAGCTAAACTGCAGCTCTCTCTCTCTTGCTTTGGCTTGAAGTCTTGAACTGCTGATGACATGGAGCATATTTAGATACTCACAGCTTCAATTGGTATTCTTTGACTTGATTATCAACAAAATTTAGTTTTTTTTATTGCTATATATTTTTAATAACTTGTCAAAAATTTAAATATTTTCAAGACTTTGATATCTTAGTTATACATTAGAATTGCTTTCAATTGACTTTAAATTTAAAAAGTACTTTAATGACAAAATTTATTCTTTATATTTATTTTTCCTTATGAAGATTTTGCTTTAAATTCCCAGAACTCTTATCTCATAATAAGAAAAAAATCATTATTAGATTGATATATTTGATTTTCTTTCTGTTATTTTAGAAGGTGTTAAAAAGTATTTAAAGCATATATTTTCCCTTTTCCCCTTGCCTTCTTTGACCCTACTGTTGCTTTTTTGTTTGTTTGTTTTTTGGGGGGAATCACATTCAGTTTACTCTCAGGGGTTACTCTTGGCTTTGGGCTCAAAAATCTCTATTGGTGCGGGAGAACATATGGGATGGTGGGAATCAAACCACTGTCCATCATGGGTTGGCCATGTGGAAGACAAATGCCCTACAATTGTGCTATGTATATATATATACAATTGTGCTACATATATATATATATATATATATATATATATATATATATATATGTAGCTCCACCCAACTATTGCAATAACAAGGCTTTTGCATAGTTTGTAGTGGTGATCACATACTTGGCCATGATGTTCACTGTAAGGTGAATCTAGGTAAAATCCTAAACAAAGGTGTTCCCTCAACTTCCTCGTTCCATAAACTCTTCTTTTTGTATGCAAAAGCCCACTGGATAGTTGCTTTTGTATTTGATTTGACCTTCCTATTCCTGGATTGGGAATTGGTTTGAATAAAGAAAGGAGTTCTGGCTTTGGGCTGGGGAGAGTGAGCACATGGCAGAGAGAGGCCATGAAGCAAAGAACAGGCTGACTGGTTAATCCTTTGACTGGCTTGGCATTATTTCTCTGTCACTTCCCTCATTTATCAGACCTGTCCACCTGAGAGGTTAGAAATTGGGTACCTAGGGTGGTCTCACCAATTCGTGGATCCATATTTTTATTTTACAATTCACATCCAGTTTCATGCTTCAGTTTCTGCCTTTGTACAAACATTCACTGAAGGCCTTATTCATCTGGCTTCTGTGCAAACATTCTGGTTCTAGTGCTTATCAGATGTTACTCTGGTGCTCACATTCAGGCTCACTGGGAGTGGAACTCTGGAATGTGGTGCACCCCTATTTTGTGGCAATGGTTTACCATAGGTTGCACACTTTGTTACCATGCCAAGGATCCTAGAAAGCACAGCTGCCAGGAATACTCAAAGTCGAACCAGAAATCCAATTCCTCACCTCACACATGTAAGGCAAAAACTGAGCTATCTCTTGGGTCCTTGTATTTGCTTTTTTATTTTAAGATTCCAGTTAATCTGGAAATAATTTTGCTCTAAGCATTGACATTAAGATTGTTTTCAGTTACTCCATTTAAGTAGAAGTTCAATTGCCTCACACAATTTTTACTAATAGCTCATCTTTTTCTTGATTTGAGATGCTAACTTCATTCATTTATATATAAATGCATACATACATATAAATTATTTCTTAAATATAATTATATACATAATCATATATGATATATTATATATAATTATAATTTGTAACTTTTAGAAATTATTATAATATTTAGGCACCTAGAACCACTTTATGAAAAAAATTCTGAGTATCCTAGCATATTTATACTCTAAAATTTAGAAAGAATTTTCTGTAATGTACTCCTCCTTCTCAAATATTGTAAGGATAAGAACTTGAAACAGGGAATATGTTAAGCTGTAAGGGGCAGGTTTTTACAGGCACAGTATAACCAGGAATGAGTGACTAATATGAATGTTTAATAGGTACATAGTGTTTTATTTTGGTTAGCAATGATAAGGTAAGATTTTGAAAGTTGCATATTGATTAATGAGTTAATAATAAAGTAGCCGAATCATAAAAATGATTGACCTTTAACTAATAACAAAGATGCAAAGATCTTCTACAATATATTAAAAGCCATAATCTGCAATGCATCAAAATATCATGCACCATGACAAAATAATAGTTTTACCAGGGATGTAAGGATGGTTTAATATATTCAAATAAAACAACATAACTCAACATATTAACACAAGAAAAATTAAATTCATGTGTTTATATCAATAGTTGTTGAGAAAGTATTTGACAAGATTCAATATCCTTTATGATAAAACTGTTCAATAAAAAGAGGTTTGATGGAACTTTGTACAACATAATTAAAGTCATTAAACATAATCCTCCATCATTTACCACTAATGCCAAACATAAAACAAACTTCTCCACTTATATCACTACTATTCAATATAGTATTGAAAGCATTTTACATAAAAATTAAGAAAGAAAGAGTTGGGGCCCGGGAGATAGCATGGAGGTAAGGCGTTTGCCTTTCATGCAAAAGGTTATCAGTTCGAATCCCGTTGACCCATATGGTCCCCCGTGCCTGCCAGGAGCAATTTCTGAGCATGAAGCCAGGAGTAACCCCTGAGCATTGCCGGGTATGACCCAAAAACCAAAAGAAAAAAAAAAGAAAGAAAGAAAGAGTTATTAAGGGAAATAATTCATATTTTTAATTTTTTTGTTTTGTTTTTTGGCCACACCCGTTTGACGCTCAGGGGTTACACCTGGCTATGCGCTCAGAAATAACTCCTGGCTTGGGGGGACCATATGGGACACCCGGGGATTGAACTATGGTCCGTCCTACAGTAGCACTTGCAAAGCAGTTACCTTACCTCTAGTGCCACCTTCCCGGCCCGATCACTTACTTTTTAAGAAGTGATGATACTATATTAGAAAACTTTATACAGTGTCCAACAAAATGCGTTCCTGGAAACAATAGACTTGTACAGTTTAGGGGCAAACTATAAATCAATTCACAGCAGTCCATAGTTCTTTTCTTTATAATAAACAAATGATGACATAAAAAAGAAATTTAAAATAGTAATAATCATAAATACACCTCAGAAAATCAAATGCCTATGTATGGAAATGCTATCTTTGAGCTTTTATGTATGTAACTGACTTAGTTTCATGAAATCTGAGCATTGCCCTTAGAATTTTACTAGCACCAATTTCATTGAATATTTTTCCTCTTCAAGAATTTGGAGCAGTTTTCAAGGGCATTTCTGTCTTTCAGAGTGTCCACAATGTCACCTTATTCTATGTGTCCTTTGTAAGTATGTAGTCACTTTCTATATAATTCCTATGCAAATATCTTCCATCAAAGCAATTTAATTGTTCCTTTGTAATTCATCATGCTATTTATTTTCCTAAAAAAGATAGCTATGTAAGTTTATTTGTCCAATGAAGGAAAAATTAAATAACTCCCTGACTTAAGGCTTTGGTTAGGCTCATTCCTAAAATAACTGGGGTCAGAGAAAAGTGCTTTCGCTCTATTGAGCTTCAAAATCTCAGTGAGTTTCTCTGTCTTCATGAAAACTTCTTTAGCAATGATCTAAATATTCACTTTCTTCATTTATTGAGATATTAATTTTTCATTTTAAAACTTAATTTCATGTTTAACTTAGTATGTGAGCGACTACATATAGTTATATTTGTATGGTTTTAGGGCCACACCTGGCGATATATTTTCAGGGGTTATTCCTGGCTCTACACTCAGAAAGCATTCCTGAGTCAGGTGTGCAAACCATATGGGATGCCGGGGATCAAACTCGGGCTGACTGCAAGTAAGGTAAGCATCCTACCCACTGTACTTAGACTCTGGTCTCACATTCTTATATTTTTGATATTTTTTCACATAGGGTCTTAACTGCATCAAATAGAGTGACTACTGGAACTCTACCCTTTTCTTCTTTTATGTTGCATAATCAACTTAGCACATACTATCAAGCAAATACTTGGGGATATTTATAGATAGAGAGTGAAAGGGATGGTATGATCAATTTTCACTATTTGTACAATGTGCTTCATCACCTGCTTCTTTTTATTACCACTTAATCAATAAGTCCTATCTCTGTCTACACATGCAGACCCATATATGCATTTACATATATGCAAATATACTGAAGTAGCATGGCACTATAGCTGCTTTTTACCCAGTGCAAAAGAAAAAAATGTAATGTGTTATTTTCTCCACCACACCTCCTTCCCAATGAGTGGACAACACCAAGAAAGTTTGCAAATAATCTACTCACTTAGTTCTAGGAAAGTCTGTTAAATTATTTTCTTCAATTTAATGCTTATTCTGCCATTTACGAATTTTGTGACCTGGGGAAAGTAAGGAAACCTCTCTGAACCTTTATTCCACCCTACTCAAACTTGAAATAATTATACCATCCATTCAAGGTTACTTTGAGGATTAATAACAATGCCTACAGAAACCCTCACTTATTGAGATTACTATGTTCCTGGCAGAAGGTTCTGTCCATCAATTTTCTTTTATTTAATTGTTGCAACGTACTTGGCATATACTAAATTCTCAGTAACAGTGGCTATTAGATTTTATACTTTGACTTAAATGCACACTGAGTCAGACTGAAGAATGCCAAAGTCTTTTTCATTTCCCAGGATTGGCAGAATGGTCTGATAAAGTCCAGTTACTACCAGGTGCTTATGGCCAAAGGCTAGAGTAATGGCAGCTCTGAATGGAGGCCAAATGTCTGGTTCAGCCTTCCCATATTCATAATTGGCTTGGACCCTGGGAGCTCTCTCTCATAACAAGACTTGGCTTAGGAAACAAGAAAGACACTGCCCTGAGTGGCTTGTGAGATAATTCATATGACAGGCCAGAAGAAATGGTAAAGCAGTTTCATTAAGCATAAGAGGGACTTACCTACTTCATGTCATCCAAAAACGACACTTGAAGGATAGAAGAAGGTAAAGTCTGAAGGTTTCTTTTCAACTAAATACTAGAATAGAGGGATTTAGCTTTCAACAGGAAGAAAGTAGTCAGTGGCAGCAAGTTTCTTATTGTAAAGATTTTTGTGTTATAGCACATGTAATGACAAAACTAACTAAAGACTTAGAGAATTTATCTTCTCAGCACAGATTTCAATGTAGTTTGAGGAAGCATAAAAATGACATGATGACCTTAACCTGTAACTTCTCAAGGCAATTCCTCCCCTTTTTCTCTCCATCTCTCCTCTCTAAAAGTATTATATCTTAAATTATGAGATTATGGCTTTTATGAAGCTTCAGATGATAAACTAAATGTCTGGTACTGGGGTCTGGTGATTAGCTATTTTTTATACTTACAAATTATTTTATAGTGCAGATAGTATTGGAACTACTCTTTGGCCAAAGCAGTCCTAGTAATGGGAAATACTGGTAGTAATGCAGTAATGAAATCCAGTTATCTAATTATTGTCCTGCTTACTGTTATTTTGTGATGGCATTTTTTCATTATTATCCAAGAGTCCTGGCTGACACTAGCAGAAAAGTCTCTCCCAACTATTCTCATAATGAGTTATTTTATGACATTCAGAGGGGATTTGTGTTGACCTTATTTATTAGTAAATCTCTGACAATTACATCCTCTCTTAATTTCTATGTAACCACCAGTAAGAAAATCAGTCTACTTATCTGTTACAAAATTCTATCACCACCTTATCTTATTTATTCTAAAGAGCATTAACCGAGATATAAATCAAAGGTGGATTTTATGCTATAGATAAATTGAATGCTATTCTGGTATAGTCAATACTAAATGAGGATAAGAGAGGATAAGTAAGTTATCTAAAGTTGTAACAATTTAGGAGTGATAAAGGTGTGTTTAAAATTAAGCAAATTTGGGGGCAGGGTGGTAGCACAGTGTAGGGCATTTGCCTTGTGTACGGCTGACCCAGGATGGTTGCTGGTTCAATCCCCATCATTCCATATGATTCCCCAAATCAGGAGCGATTTCTGAGCTCAGAGCCAGAAGTAATCCTTGAGTGCCTCCAAGTATGGCCAAAATAAAACAAAACAAAACAAAACAAAACAAAAAAAAACAAAAAAGTCTCCAATAAATAAATAAAAATTAAGCAAATTTGACTTCTCAGTTCAGTTTTGTGGTTATAGAATCCAACTATAAGAGAACTACACTGGTCAAGTGTCAGGCATTAGAAAATCAAGGTCCTAGTTCTCAGCATTGCTATAATTCTTTTTTTCCTCAGACCTTATACAAAACTCAAGAATGTAGACCAAAGGTACAACACTCTGTTTAAAAGGAAGCTACCTGAAGAGTTTGAGCTTCAAAACCATTGAGGAATAGAAATAATCAAAAGCCAATCAAGATCATTGATCATAGAAGTTGTATGTCAAGATTCTCCTGTTTGTTTCTTTTTTGTTTGTTTGTTTATTTGTTTTTGGAACACACATGGAATTACACAGGAGTTAACTTCTGGCTCAGCACTCATAATCTCTTCTGGTAGGCTAGGGGGAACCATAACAATGCCAAGGATCAAACCTTGAAGATAACTTATGAGGATAGATAGTTTGCAAACGGAATACCGCCCCATTGTGCCTTTGCCAAGTTTCTCCTAAGTTTTGTGAGGAGGAAGAATCAAGATAAGATATGAAAGAGGCTGTGCTAATACCAACTTGGGTTCAGGGACTAACACATCTAAATAGTAAGATAATATTAGCATTTGCTCTGTCTCAAATATAAGTGAATAATAACACATTTAAAAAATTCTTTCCTTAGGATAAATCTATCTGACATATAGCACTTACATTGTTATTTTATTGCTACCAAGCTGAAGCAGGAATTTCAAAAGACCAAGTTCAAAGACAATAATTGATAAAAATAAAATTTGAATCTTCACCTATAGAGAATATTATCTTTTTTTCTCATATATTACTGCCGTCCCTTCTCTTAATCTCCCTACTTGCTTGATTTTTATATTGAGGTGTTAAATCAGCACAACTGCATTCCAGCTACTAATTTAAAGTTTTTGTATTGTGAACCACTCAGTGTGCTTGGTCACCTTTCAAAGTGACTTATTTTTATTTTTTAATAATTTTTATTGTGACCAAAGTGAATTATGAATCTTTAGACTAATATTTAAGCTACATAGTGACAATGAATCAGGGACATTCCCACTGCCAGTGTTGTCCTCACTCCATTCCTGTTCCCTACATGCATCCCATAACTCCCTCATTTGCCCCCAGAACTGCTAGTGTAACTGGTCCCTTCTGTGTATAGTTTATTGTATATTAGGTATCAATTCTGCTGTCATTGACTTTGGGTTTGGTGTTTAAGTCTAATCATTTTTTCTTCCCATTCAATGTTCATATGACTGTTTGGTCCTGGTATCACCCATTTCCACCACCCCCCAACAATTTATGAAGCAGAACAAGATGATTCAAGTTATATGGTTCTGCTGGAAAAAATAAAGAAAATAAAAACTAGGCAGTTTCAATCTAGAGATTATAAATTTCAACTTTACAGAAAAAAGGGAAAGAAAAAGAAAAACATAACCCCCCAAAGAAACAAAAACCCCAGCAACTACAAAAAGCACACACGCAAAAAACCCAACTAAGTAATAACCACCAGAATGAGAAAGAAGAAGAAGAAGAAGAAGAAGAAGAAGAAGAAGAAGAAGAAGAAGAAGGAGAAGAAGAAGAAGAAACAAAAAAGAGGAAAAAATAAAAAAAAAAGGAAGAAGGGCTGGTGTGGCAGCCATTTTTTTGCATAATCATGCTAACTATTGGGGAAATTAGAAAGGTAATTCCCTTGGCCTAGGAGATACAGAGTTTCTCCACCCTTGAGGCATACTGTCATGGGAACAACCACAGGCTCCGTACATGCTCATTTTCACACCCCAAGGTCTTTTTATGGTATCAGGAAACTTTCTGCTCAGTTGTGGATGATAAAAAAATCAAGCCTCTGTAACTAGAAATCTTGGTATTGTTGTAATCAGTCTTCTGTAATTGATGGTCTTAGGTTTTGCACAGATCCTAGGACGAGTCCTAGGATAGAGTCTTTTTATTATGGTTTCAAAAGTTCTCCTCAGTCGCAGTTGTCAAAGTCAGACCTCTGGAATTAGTGATCTTGATTATTGTGCAAATCATAGGCTGAAGCCTAGGCCCAGTCTTTCTAATTGGTACCAGGATAAGTTCTGCCGAGTTATGGTTGTCAAGTTCAGTCTCTGTAGTTAGTGATCTTGTTTTTTGCCCAAATTCTGATTTCATCTTACCATTAGGTGATTAGATAGGACAATCTTGCTCTTAGATCAAGTTGTTGCCATTTCCTCATCAAGATGTTATATCAAAACTGGAACAAGTATTAGGAATTTCCTAGGGGGAGTTTTGTTCCTGGTGCCATTGTAGGGAACCATATGGGTTCTACATCTGGGATCTGAGGTTTAGGGTTGGAAGGTCGCTGTCTGATCACATTGTGTTTAAGTTGGATCCACATGACACATGCTCAGGGTGGGAAGTCAAAGGGACTTATTTTTGAAAGGACAAAATAGGGCTTTCAGTTTTTAAAATTTCTCTATCCCTCCATTGTTCCTGATCCCAAATACATCTGTGTGATAATTGATTCTTTAGCTTTTCCTACAAGCCATCATGTGACCCCATCTCTGTCAATTAGATATTCTAGCCTGGGTCTTTCTACTTTTGTATCCAAAAAAGAAGAAATAGTTGCTGAGAAAATTTCCATAGTGCTGACACAGGCATGAGAAGAGTCAGCACTTTGGTGTCTCTGCAGAGCCCTCTTCTTACTAAGAAAGCATCTTTACCCAGCCATGCCATTTCAGTAAACTTCACTCTTCAAAGTGGTAACTGTCTGCATCTGAGACTCATTCATTCTCCAGTCTCCTTTCTATCCACATCCTTAAAACCAAAGCTTGAAGATGTGGGATATGCTTTAGTAATTTCTTCTTTGGCTTAAGTTTGAGTTGATTTTGTTGCTTGCCACCAAGGACCCATAGAGATAATGAGCTACACTTTAGAACTACTTAAAAACAAGCTAATTGACTATAGAAATCACCCAGAATAAATAAATATATTTTTTCTTTTTGCCTTTATCTTATATTTCACTCCCTTGACACCTTTGTCTGGATAGAGAAAAGGTCTTCTTCTTTTCTTCTGATTCACTTACACTTGCCTCACTCTCAAACATTCTTTCTGATCTACTTGTCTGATTTATTCATTTGACTGTTTCTCCAGATTTCTTTCCCAACCAGGTGGGCCACATATGGAGCTTTTAATTCTGCCATCAGCTTTCTCTCTGGGTGTTCCACACCTCAACCTCCCTCTTCATGACCATGATTGCCTTGTAATTTTACAAGGCATTTATTATTTAGTTTATGTAGCTAATTGTTCAATTAATGACTTAGTCATAGATAAAAGTATCTGTACTGCTCCAAATTGGAAACAAAAATAGAGACTTGTTACCTTATTTAAAATAATCTCTGAAGTAGTTTATATTGATATATTTAAAAAAGAGCATCTTAGTTCCGTCATCACTGTTGTATCTGCCATGACCTAAAATAAAAGTTGCTATAAATCACCTCTCTTGCAATAATGTTTCTGAAGCTTGAAAGTATTTATTGACTATCTGCTCTTACCATGTCCCTGACAAAAGGACTTTATCAGCTGTATGCTAATAAAATAAAGTAGCAGTGGGGAAAAAAGAGATCAGTTCAGACCACAAAAATACAGAACTTATTTTGTTCCTAAAGAAATTGTAATTTGGGCCAGAGAGATAGCATGGAGGTAAAGCATTTGCCTTGCATGAGGAAGGTCAGTGGTCAAATCCTGGCATTCCATATGGTTCCCCGAGCCTGCCAGGAATGATTTCTGAGTGTAGAGCCAGGAATAACCCCTGAGCACTGCCAGTGTGACCCAAAACCCCCCCAAAAATTATAATTTCATCTGTGATACTTTTATTTAAAATATATTTAATAAACTGACTTTGGGAGTCAATGCTAATATGGTTTGGAAGGAGAGAGCAAAAAATAAGATCAGTAATATGACTTTAAATAAAAAGAAGGGGGGGATTACATGTGAGAGGTCCTCAGAAATCAAAAGAACAGATGTAGTCTTAGAATAATTTAGATGTTTGGATTGTCCAAGTAGAAAGTTCGGAAAGCAAAAAATACTTTAGAGTTTGGTAAAATTGACTTTTTTAAAGTTATAGGTTTTTTTTAATAGTTTGCTTCAAAACTCTAGTGAAGAGCAACACAATGCTATTCAGTGGTATTGATGATGCAAATGATTGATAATCATGGGAATGATGATGACAGGTAGGTAAAAATTAGATGCATAGTGGAAAGGAATAAGTAATAGTCATAAAATAACTTCTCATTTCCTCACATAAATACAGGATAGGAAGAAGAGTCATTAAAGAAGTGGGAGTGAATGGAAAACGTTTAAGCTGTATTGTTGCTACTTAGCTAATATTTTAGGGACAAAAGAATCAGAAATGGGTACAGACAGTAGCCTGACCTTAGTGAAAAGTGTCTTACCTTGAGCAATCAAAGCAGAAGTGGGGTTTCTCCTATTTCCTCCTAGCCTTGTGAAATGGTAACATACAGAAGAATATATGACTCCTTCATGAGAAAAACTCCAGCATGTGGCCAAGTGGCCTTAATTAACACTTTACTATTACTTAAAATGAGGAGATCAGGTTCCTCAGTTATTTTTATTCAAAAACCATTTGATAAAAGTCAATGGGGCCTTGGAGATAGTATAGAAAGTAAGACAGTTGTCTTGCATAAATCCTGTCTTGCTAACAAGGATTCAATTCCTACCACCACTTACAGACTCAGGAGAATCATCAGGATATATCCCTAAGCACAGTGACAGAGGGGTCAGTTCTGAGCATTGCAGGGTTTGTCTCAAACCCAAACCAAACCTAAAGGAAACAAGAAATAACAACATTAAAAGCATAATATGTGACAGATTCATTAAATATCTAACAGAAATATGACCAAATATTTTAAGAATAGGGATTTCTTAGTGTGTGTATTTGTGTCATAATATTTCCTTTAAGATGCCAACAAGTTCATAATCTGCTATGTTATCATCCTATTGGTGATCCCAAACATATGATTTTTTATTATAAATACAAAATTTTAGTATAATAGATTCTGTTAATTTTATCAAACCAAGAACAACTTTCAAATTAAAAATGTGACTAAATTCAATAATAACTCTATGGCTATGATTCTAATAATTTCTAATATCAAAACTAGAAAGTTATAATGTATGGTATTTTTAGTGAGTTAGGATAGGTATTTAGGTTACAGAAAGAATTATGAGAAACATAGAAAAGGCATAGTTATTTAAAAATTAATTTCATAAAACTTCCCTTTGATGTAATTGGAAATGATATATAGTCTTTTTTCACCCACATCTTGGTTGGCATGATTTCTCACATTTAGAAAGTACCAGTAACAAAATTTGTAGAGAAGCATCAAAAAAGGACTACTTTATTCTAGGTTAACCCATTACATTCTACAGCAACTGATCAATAATCATAAAAGACTATATTATAGTAACGGTATATAAACATTCTCACAGATTGTCAGGAGCTCAGTTATGGATGTTTTGAAATCTATATTTTGGTTTAAAGCTGCTATATTTGTTTTAAAAATGGTTAGTGGAAAAGTCATCAGTTTTAGGGTTAAATTTAAAATACTAAATTTCATCACCATTCTAATGACATATATCAGTATAAACTAATTGCAACTACTAAATCTGGAGTGAGTGTACACTACACTTTTCTATATAATCTTATTATCAAAAAATAGTAGCAAATAAAAGGTACATGATCTACATGTGTGTGGTGGTTTTGACTAAAAATTAAATTGATACACAGATAGCAAAATATGTAGTGAAAATTGTAACCATAAGTTTTATGTATTCGGCAGTGCATGGAGAGTTAGAAGGAAATTGAATGAAAATGAATCAGAAAATTGGGTGCTAAGGTATTTGTCTTTCATGTCTACGTGATTCTCAGTACCATACACCGTGTCCTGGGTGTTAATCCCTAAACAGAGATAGGAGTAGTCCCTAAATATTGGATCTGGCCCAACTCTCTCCAAATGTATATACTACTATCTGTGTATATATATATACATATAGTTCTGTATACATATGTTCCATATATGTATATATAAAGAAATCATGACTGCTGCAGTTAACAAATTCAGCCCTTCACATCATTTACCTTTATTTTCATGTGTAATGAAAACATAGATGTATGCTTTTCAAAACCCCAAATCTACAAGACACTGTTTTTAGCTATGGTTTCCATACTTATCTATGATTCCCAGAATTTATTATTCTTATAATCAATGATTTAAACCCTTTGATCCATTTCCCCCAATATTCTATCCCTTAGGGTTTTTGTTATTGTTGTTGTTGCTTTAGTTGTTCTGTTCTTGGGCCACACCCAGCAGAGTTCAAGGCTACTACTGGCTCTGTGCTCAGGAGTAGTTACCAGTAGGTTTGGGGGTTTCTGAACATTGAGCCTAGGTTGGTCATACATAAGGCAAATGCCCTATCTATTGTAATATTGCTCCTCACTTCTACTTTTCATAATTATATGAGTTGAACATTGTTTTTATTTCACATATTTGACTATATTTCTCACTAATTTCCATCACAGAATGACCTCAAAGTACTTCTATACTGATGCAAATACAGGATTTCCTTTTTTCAAATAATTTTATTTTTTAATTAGGCACTATGATATATGAATGTGCGCATAGTAAAGTTACAGATATATAATGCTCCTACATCACTTCCATCTCTAGTATTGAAGTCTCTCCAACCAGTATTTCCTTTGTTAGGCTTTATTTATAAGCCTTTTTTAGCTTTATTCATTTATAAGAAGGATTTTTTATGAGACAGTCATTGCTGTGAATTCCCACATAAGGTGTTCAGTTTATTATACATATTAACCCCCAAGTAGGGAGTTAATTGGTTACAGACCAATATTTGGTCTGCAAATAGACTATTGTATTAATTGACATAAATTTAACATATGTTACTTCCAAAACAGAAACTTCCTGTTCAATTTTTAGGCAAGAATAGGTTTCTCCTTATACATTGGTTGAAAACTCATGGCTTTATAGACATTCAGCTTTAATTCTTAGGTACTTAAACTGAAACCATGTTGATTTTTCCATTCCAACCCCCATCATATTCAGTCTAATAGCTTTTGTCCTCTGGTCACAACTGTGACTACCCTCCAGGAAGCTTTCCAAAATTTTAACCCAGCCTCCTATTCCCACTAATACACCACTGCAACTATTCTATCTCTATTTGGTAGTCTTTTCCATATATTATGTTGAACACACTTAAGGTCATCCTTTCATTATATTACTTTCTGTCTACTTGTATTTCACTAGACTGTAAACTCAACTTTTTTGCCTTTATAAATTTGTCTATCATTTACTTGTTCATTATATATGCTCAATAAATATTAGCGAAGTAAATCTATTTGTTTTTTTCTAAGAAAGAAATTGATTATAAATTATTTGAACATACAGAGATGCTAAAATATGGCCATATAATCTTCTATCGCATGCATATGCCCTTGTACATATAATTGTGTATATAAATTATATATTATATATAAATACTATATATAAATTATCTATATTATATAAATTGTATACGTAATTTTTTTATTCATTTGTCTGTCATTGAGAATTTGTTTTGTTTTTCATACTCTGCTCATTACATTCAGAACTTCAGTGATTATAGGTATGCATATATCATTTTGGAAGGCAACTCATCACTATACCACCAATGCTGCTGCATATAACATTCTGAATTAACGTGTTTATTATGGGGAAGATAGACTAGTAGCACCAAGTACGGTGAGAGGATGGGTGAGAGTAGTGATAGGTGGATTGTTTTTGACATACAGACCCTCACTGCTCATGGCTAATTTGTTTGACATAAATCATCAAAACCGTAAGTGCTTAACATCTTGTTAAGACATGTGACCCAAACTATAATTATTAATACCCAAAAGAAACACTGGATTTTGTGTTAAGCAACAGCCAAATATTAGACACAAGACCATCAATGTGTTAAGTTAAAACAAAATAACAGCTTTCCAAGATTGTGTGAAAACAAGTTGAGCCTGATGGACAGAGAAACTGATACTGATGCAGAGGGTGGAATCAGAAAATCATAAACATGAATATAAATTATTATTAGGATTTCAAATCATGGTGCTTTAACAAAAACCAAAAAGTAAAAAATAATGACAGTAACTGCTATCACTTTTTAATATATTTTATGACAAGAGAAGGATAATTGTCTGTGCTACTTTTCAATGAGCACCACATTACTTGAACCTTTCATCTTTCTTATCATCCAGTAATATGGAAGCATAGTTATACATTACAAAGTACATATTCATATAGACTCATTATACTGATTGATTTTGGGATATCTGGCTACTTTAGAATATATGACATCTATTTTATCATTTACATGCCTACTATAGCCAACAACACAGATTGGATTTTTATTGACTCCTGCAAAGGGAGCTAGCTTTAGTTAAGAACAGATAATGTTGTTTCTTCACTTGATCCAATATCTATCAGACAATGGCTGTTCTTGAAACTTCACCATAGAGAAGTGACTATGATCCTGTGTCCACCAAGAATATGCCATGAATGATTCTTCTCTGAAGGTCTTTCCTTCCTTCCTTCCTTCCTTCCTTCCTTCCTTCCTTCCTTCCTTCCTTCCTTCCTTC
>PVKC010000640.1:0-62311 GCA_004027635.1 Crocidura indochinensis | reverse complement strand
AAAAAGAAAGAAAAAGAAAAGAAAATCCAGGGACCCGGGAGATTGCATGGAGGTAAGGCGTTTGCCTTTCTCGCAAAAGGTCATCAGTTCGAATCCCAGTGCCCCATATGGTCCCCCATGCCTGCCAGGAGCAATTTCTGAGCATGGAGCCAGGAATAACCCCTAAGCACTTGCGGGTGTGGCCCAAAAACCAAAAAAAAAACAAAAAAAAAAACAGAAAAAAAAAAAAGAAAAGAAAAATCTAGCAGACCCCAGCTACAGCAGTCATCTCAACATAAAATATCCAGGCTGGAGAGATAGGACAGTAGTAGGGTATTTTCTTTGCATGAAGCTGATCCAGGATTGACGTCAGTTCGAATCCCTGCATCCCAATTGGTTCCCCCAACCTGCCAGGAACGATTTCTGAATGCAGAGCCAGGAGTAACCCCTGAATGCTGCTGGGTATGATGACCCCAAAACAAACAAACAAACAAAAAAGAAAAAGAAAAATGGCCAGGCTTCTCCACCGAGCATCAAAAAATATGCACCAAACCAAAAACAAAAAAAAACAACAAAAACAAACAAAAATAAACAATGGCCACCAATACTTCCCAGGTAGTTTGGTTTGGGCTGATATTTCTGAACCATTCTCAGAGAGTAGGGAAGTTAGAGTGAGGGTGTCAGATTCCACTTTCTGCATGAACTATAACAGCATAGTGCCAAATCCTATATCCTTTGACAAAAATGGCTCAGTTTCATCTTAATCTTGTAAAAATTCCAACTTACAAATTTGTTTCAGATCTATAAATTCTGCATCCATGAACCACCTTAATATTTTATAGTAGCATCAGTCCAGAGTGACCACTGGAAATATAATGGAAAAGCTACATAGTATTGTGCCATTTTCAGTGACCCTTAAAAGTAACTTAGCTCAGGGGCCCGGCGGTGGTGCTGGAGGTAAGGTGCCTGCCTTGCCTGCACTAGCCTAGGACGACCGCGGTTCCATCCCCCGGTTTCCCATATGGTCCCTCAAGCCAGGAGCGACTTCTAAGCACATAGCCAGGAGTAACCCCTGAGCGTCACCGGGTGTGGCCCAAAAACCAAAACAAAACAAAACAAAACAAAACAAAAAAAAAAAACAGCCTGGTAAATCCTTAGACACTGACTTTAGTTAACACCATAGAGAAGTATAAAAGTATTTCAAATTGACCCTTGCTGATCCAAGTTTTGATCATTTCTTTTGCCTTTGTGTTATAATAAACAATATTAATTAAATTTGATTATGCCTGCCTGGAGGCAGGCTATGGTAGTGGGTGAGAAATTGGGAATATTGGTGAAGGGAAGGTCAAACTGATGGTGGACTTGCTGTTTGGACACTTAATGCCTGAAATTACTATTATGAACAACGTGGTAAATCATTGTTTTATAATAAAAATGAGGAAAAATTGCCCTAATCAATTTTAATTTACTTAGTCACTACTATATAAGAAGAAATATCCTAACAATAAATGATGCATTTGAGACCAGTGAGTCTGACCTTTATTTCTTTCTTCAGTATTTTATAGAGTTGCTTTTCTTGTCATTTTTTATTATTTTAAAATCATTTCAGAAGCAACTATTGGTAAATGTGTGCCTTGGAAGGCTTCGTGGAGAGTTGAAAATTTTCATTCTACTCAAAAGAATCTCTATTTGCTATTTATCTTGACGGTGCTGGCAGAGTTTTGCTTTGTCATGCAAAGTTTATTGATTCTCTTGTATCAGACTTGTTTGAAATTAATTTGGAATTTAAATAATGATCTCTTTGAGAAATAGTCAACATTGAGTGTCTTATGCTGAGCTTTCTGAATGCTTAGGAATGGCATACAAGTCACACTGAAACAGAAACTTCATTTTCTACTCTGAATTTTATACAATGCAATTTTGCCTATAAAAGATAGCATATCTCAGAAAACTGGAAATATAAATTTAAAATCCCCCCTCTTAGAGTAGGCCATACAATACAATTACCATAAGAAGATTGCTTGAAACATGCAATTATAAATTTGGCATGCTTCTATAAAGTATCTGTAATTTATTTATAAATGTTCTACAAGGACTAATATTCAACACATTCACATATTTTTATATTCCTCTTCCCATCAGTTCTGTCATATCATTATATAAATATACCTAATGAAGGTTTATTATAGAAATAAAATAATATAAACAGTATTGTATGGTCTACTGTATTATGAAAAAGTTATTGTAAAAGCCCATTAAAGTCCCTGCTTGGGCTTGTCCAAATTTCTCTGAGTGTTCCTTATTATTCAAATATATTCTCCAGTATTATTGAAACAAATCAAATCTTTACTCTGTGCTACTTCTTGTCTACAACTCAAAATTAGATACAACTATATGTCATTAGAATAATTTCTTTTTCATGACAATATCAGAAGTATCAAGTTTTGAGTCAACTTTTTCAAAAAAGGCAGAGAGAACTATATTCCTGTTACAGAAGAATGCTCCAAGTTTTAACATCAATTGGTTTATTTGTTGTTAAGAAATTTGTGAAGAATTCCTTGCTAGATTTTTTTTGATTTGCATATATCACAGACAATTTTGATGTAGACAAGAGAATTATTTTAACTTTATTTACAATTAAATGTTTTAGTTTTGATTCATAGATTGTAACTACCTAAGTCAAATCTCAAGATATGTGAATTACAAAATAGGATTATATGTTGAAACCTATTATATTTGGCACAATTCACTTACCACTGTAAGGTGCTTTGCAATTTGACAAAAAATTTCCAACTGTCCTAAAGACTTGTGTACTTGAATACAATACTAATAATCTCTGTATTATTAGTACCTAAACTGCTAAGAGCAATGAACAGCTAATTGAGATACTCTATACATCAAGATGCAGAAGTGACCTATTACCAGTACATATAATTTCATTACTTTTCATAATTTTTTTTCACTTGGGGTAGCCTTCCAAGTTGTGTTCTGGGGCTCATTAACGACTCCCAGCAATACTCTATGATGAGAGCCTAATGACTTTTAGTAATGCAAATGGTGCTGCTAGACTAGTGGTTCAAGGGGTCATCAGGGCCATGCTAGTAGTTTCAGGATCACTTCAGCTGGGCCATCATTTCTGTAGCTTTGAATTATTCCTCTATTCCTCATATAGCTTTTAAGGATAACCTAAGGTGATGCTTTTCAAGAAAAAAAATTATCTCCTGCTTAAAATAACTTTTTTTAAGTGAAAAAGTTGAGTTACTTTCACTGAAATAAAATCATACTGATAATTTCAACTAACCCAACATAGAAAATAGATAAAGACACTGTACTGATTTCTCCCTATTCACTGTAGAAAAATGGTGTATTCAGAGCTCTCTTAGGTAAAACAGTAGAGATGCAGATTCATAAAAAATGGATACTATTCAATTGTATCTAATAGGTGAGTATATATCATAATATTTATTGTAGATATGTATATATATTCCCTGACACATGCACATACATACATATATACTAAATTTAATATGAATATATTCACCTGAGTCTAAACAAATAGCCACACTTTAACTGGGATAGACAAATTAAAAATATAGAAAAAAAACCAAAAGATTAATATCGTGTTGGAGTTCTGGAAAACAAACGATGATATACTTTTCCTCTATTGGCCATATATTCAGAGCCATGTGAAGGGAGATATATGCATATTTGGTGTCATTTATAATAGTGCTGCAAATAATGAGGATTGTGCTCATTAGTAAACATGCTACTACTCTGAAGAGGATGTTAAGCAGACAGGTCTGAAACAGAAGTTTTTCTAGACGTAAGAGACAACCTGGAAATAGAAATCTGTCTATCTATATCTTGGCCCTTCATTTAAAGCATTGTTTAATATGAGATACAAGGAGAAAGAGAGAGAAAAGCAGATGGATGAATAAACACAGAGACAAAGAATAGGAAAGCAGAAAAACGTTTTACAGAACATCATTCAAGCACTACAAAGATAGTGGGAGGTTCATCTTATCAGACAGAGCTATGATTTTCTATCTAGTTTCTTAGAAATTTTCAATGCATCGGAAAACTTTCTAGCTCCAAGAAACTAGGAAGATCTGTAAGAGGGGAAGAGGGAACCGAGTCAAAGAATTCTTTAAAATACTCTTTTCTCTCTACCTCTGAGATTGGACAAATAGTTGACACGAAGAACAGATAGCTTTTTTCTAAGAAAGCCAAACTTAATTGTTATGTGGTTCTTCAGCTTTGCTTAACCCTGTCTCAACCCGTTTTCTCATCTGTTTAGATGTGTTGCTGTGCCTTCAGTTGTTTTTCTTATAGATAATTTTTGCTTCTAAATAATGAGAAGGAATAATCAGGTGCTTGCAAAGTGGAGTCTCTGTTCACATCCGACACGTGACTGCTTTCTGTCTGGTGCTTTGTCATGGTGCCTCCAGAGCAGACTTCCTAGGCTTCCTTTGTTATCCTCGCCTGATAAATAAACAGCACAAAATTACCCAACTTATTATGGTAATTGAGAGAAGGAAGCAGAATGCTGAGCCTGCCCTCCTATCTATTACACTGCCAGTGCGAAAGTTGGCTAAACCTGCACGAAACCTCACATTCTAGGGGCACACCAGCTCCTTCCGACTCCCCGCTTTAGCTCTCTGCCTGCAGTCCACCCCCACCCCCTGCGATGATTGTTTTCTGTCCATCTTGAGCTGGGTGTCAGTTCATTTAGATTTACATCAAGTAGTAAATTAAAATAATCACTCAGCAAACACTCTGAGCTCAGTTTTCCCTTTCAGTCAGGAGTTGTGCTAGCTGCTTGAAGCATTCAAGCAGAAAATATTGCTGTCTAGATATTTGTCCTCTGGGTGATAAAGGAGGCATTGTCTTGGGACCCACTCAGGCCTTGGAGCCGATCGTCTCTGTGCATCACAGCTGTGAAGTGCGCTTTGTTATGTGTCTGAGGACTCGGGTTCAGGACCTTGTTTTTCTTGAAATACCAGGCTGATCAGAGCTGCATATGTTCAGGGGAAAGCAGGGGTCGGTGGTTCTCTGTCCACATATTTACTAGATTATTCTTGGACAGAACTCTGGGAAAATACCCTGCAGCCGAAACCATCCCAAGAGTTTTGCTTTGTTTTAATTCATTTTCTTTCTTTCTCTCTCTTCCTGGCAACTTTCATTGCTTCCTCTTCATATTCTGCATTATTACAGTCCTAGAGAATGGTGGAGTTTATCTGCATCAGTCAGAAACAAAGGCTTGAGACGTTTCTTTGAACAGGGACCATAATGAACTAAGTTCTAAACTGTTTCTTTGTGTTCTCATTACAGTGCATTTATCTGCCCATTTAGAAATCCAAACAGAATTGGATCACCTGTGCTGAAATATAGAGCACAGGTGAAACAGCTTTCTTCTCACCATTAATAAATGATCATTGAACTCTTGAGGCTAAACAAGGAGTTGATGAGAACGAACAGATTTTTGTTTCTCTAAAATAGACTTTTATAAAGATAACACTAATCATTTATAAATTTCTAAACCATTATATATTTTCATGTCAGCTTGTTCTGTTGCTGAACGTTTGAAGGAGTGATTTTTGTTGTTGTTGTTCTCTGAATTGAGATAAAGAATGACAGCAGAAATCTGAATGAACATTTTAGTCTATTATCTGAATTTTTCCAGATTGTTCCACATGCTTGAATAATTGAATACTGTTTTTGTTTCTTAGCCTGATATTTGGCATTTTATTTCATTTGTGTCTTTAGTGAATGTGATATTAAATATATTCTTATGCCTGCATTATGGCTATATATATATGTTTATGTATATGTACATCTACTTCAATTGTAAAAAAATCTCAATTCCTACATGGAAATGATAGGACTGTAATAGGAATAATTATAGGAAAGAAATGAAATGTACATATATTTACAGAAACATAGTCAAACAAAGGACTCTCTTACAAATGAATGATTTTATATTCTCAAGTACAAAATAAAAATGTATTTCGTTTTTATGGTGTTCCTTTTCAGTGATGACTGAGCAGTGGTTTATTCCTATGATCCTACTACAGCTATTTAAACCACATGAATATTTTCAGTAAGATTGTATCTATAAGAATCAGAGGTGCCATTAAAAGTTAAACCTTCAAATTCTGCCAAGATTTGTAAAAATAGATGGAAAGAATTATTAAACCAGAGTAAGATTATAGATCAATTCTAATCATATTAGTCACAAAATAGTTATTATGAACAATTTGGATAAGAATATAGGTTGAAGAAACCAAACCATAAGTTGGTATATTTTGCTTGACTCCAGTCAGAAAGCTTTATGCAATTCCTTGCTCAATCATTGAGAGCTTAAAAAACAGAAAACATTATCTAAATACTCTGTGGCCTTAATTTCTCAATTTTTACAATGGAAATATTGTTAAAAAAAACTTTAATGCTTACAAAGACACCTGACATAAAACTAATATTTAACACATTTTGAAAATGATAATAATGCTGATTATTTTAATAATTCTCACAAAAATAAAGTCATCCTAAACTCAGGGATACAAATTTAGCTTGGATAGAATTATTCTTTGTTTATTTAACATTGTTATATACCTGTGAAATCAGTTGTTCTGAATTATATATTAGTTCATTTATTTACTCTGTGCTTGGGTGCCATGCTTAAATTCTTTGCATTTTATTTTCTATGTAATGTCTCAGAGAATCACTCTGAATATGGAAACATTGCATGAAACTTTCTTAACATAGAACATAGCCAACAGGACTGCTCCTAACATATGTAGGGCTTCAAGGCAAACAAATAAACAACTCATTCTATACAACAACTAAGAATTATGAAATTTTGAAGAACGAGTTTGGATTTTAGAAAAATGGGCAGAAAAGTAAAACCTTAGCTTTTATTTTGTTACTTTTTTTCCCAGGATATATATATATATAACCAAGACATTAGACATACTCTGCAGTGCTCAGGACTATTTTATCTCTGTGGGTGAGAGGATTATCCTGGGGCTGCTAAGAAGACCATATGCATATCCAAGGATCAAATTTGGGACAGCTACATGCAAGACAAGTATTTTAATCCTTGTACTATCTCTACAACTCCTATATTTTGTGACTTATATTATTTAATATAAATAATCATTTAAAGACCATGTCTCACATAACTGAATAGTTGAAGATAATATATTTGTTTCCAGGATGCTGCTGTTAACCACGAGTTCTGTTGTTCTATGAAGGCTAGAACTCCAAATATGTGTGGTGTGCCTAGGTTCTAAATCTAAGATCTAGTTTTTTTTTTTCCTCTCAGTGACCCATTTATCTTTTATTTACTTCCAAACGTAACTGTTTTAATATCAATACTTGATTCTATCAAGGGTTTAGTGCACTGTAATGGCTTAGTGTTTTCTCTGACCCTTGTAAAGTGCACTTTAATAGATTTTTTTTGCTGAGACATTGTATTAAACTAAAGGGTAACTTTAATGTTGAAATTTCAGCAAAGAACAGATATTTTGTTTAGATGGAGAGAAACTAATTTGACAGGCAAAGGATGAATAAGATTCAAGAAACGGTCCTTTTATAATTAAAATTAGGAATTTTTATTATAAGCTCCAAATATCAATGCAGAAAATAAAATTCTTTATTGGACCTTTTAGGATATTTGCAAAAGATAACATATATAAAGCACCAGCTGTAGATTTAAAACTTATTAAATACCTAACTTTTCTGGATGTGAGTTGCTCCATAATTCTTTGCTGTTTATTTCTCTATGTTATTTAGCTAATAATTTTATTTAATTCCAAAGAGATAGAATGTGAAGAAGGGGCCATGTGCAGAGACATAGAGTTGGGAATATATAATCTCATTTAAAAACTGGCAAAAAAACAATACTATAAAAAGTTATAAGAATACAGTAAAAACAGTTCTTTATAGTATAATTAAGTTGGAATTTAAGAACAATCATCTCTGGAGAACTCCTTTGTATTCCTAGGATAATTAACTTCGTGGCCTTTAGGAACAATAAGCTTAAATTGCCTTAATGTTTGATTATCTAGAGAACTTAAAAACGTGTTTCATGTCATCAGCACCAGATTATGCCAGATTGTTACACATATTTTACCAAATATTATTCGTCATACCTCATTTCCTATATAAAATAAAATGTTTCTATTGTAGAATATGGCTACTGTACTTGTGGTTGTTTGGATGTCCTTTTCCCTCTGTAATGTTCTGTTTCTTAGTGGTGTTCTGAATAGAGAAGCTTGTACTATGGTGTAAAGTAAAGTTAAAGTTAAAATTATTTCCCTTTCCTATCCACATTGATTAAAAAAAAAGTGCATGCCTGTGTGTTACACTGGAAACGCTATCAACAATGTCCTGGCTGTTTGTAGGTACTGAAATCACTAACTTGCCAAAGAATAAGTTTGTGAACCTGCTTTTCAAAGGTTCCATCACTGATATTTCAGAACCATTCAATTATAATTCTGATGCCTCCTTTTGTGTGGCAGTCATGGGGTTGTCAGGAAGGATAGAATTAAGAGAGGCCCGGGAAGAGTGCTACAGTAGCTTATGCCTAAGGATCTCTCTTTTGTTCAGGTGACAAATGACAGCCTTAAAGATATTGTCCTGATTCTTCAATGTCCGATGCAGGTAAAAAACTACCAGTGAAGTCAAACAAGCTTCATTGACATTAATGGGAAGTAATGTCCTTGAAGGAAAGGGAGAAAAAGGGTGGTTAATTCTAAATAACAAGATATAAACAAACATGCTTATAAGTAGTGGGAAGTAAGAGAATATTTGTGAGGTTTCTTTTTTTTTTTGAGCTTGATATTTTAAAATTTTTTTTTAAATATTTATTTTGAATTGTCATTAGATAACAGTTACAAAATTGTTCATGATTGAGTTTCAGTCATATAATGACCAATATCCATCCCTTCACCAGTGTACATTCCCTGCAAACCTATGTTCCTCGTTTACTTCCCTCCTCCTATTTCTCCTTCCCTCTCTGTCTCTATGGCAGGCGTTTATCCTCTCTCTCTCTCTCTCTCTCTCTCTCTCTCTCTCTCTCTCTCTCTCCTTTCTTTCCTCATTTATCTCTTTTTCTCCTGTCTGTCTCTTTGTCTCTTTCTCTCTCCCCACTGTGGTTTACTTTCATTTCCTTTCCATACACAGTTCTTGTCCAGAATGATATTTCCCACTATTCATTGTCGTAGTGGTTCTTCTCTGCCCTACCTACACTGCCCTGCTCTTTTGGCAAGTTTTCTACCATGGACTGTTTGTTTTAGCCCTCATCTCTATTGTTAGCAAGAGGATATTTGTAACTTATATTTAGCTTCAGGGGTCTAGTTATGGTCAATTGTTGAGAATTAAAATTATTTCAACACCAAAATTTAAAAATGTCTATAAACAGTAAAATTTATCCTCTAGAGCTGTATATCCGAGATATGCTCTCAAAACATGTATTCAAGAAAATTATATTAGTATATTACCACTTGGCAAGCAATTCTCAAGTCTTTGGGATACAAAACTGAAGTTTTTTGTTCTTTTGTCTTACCAAGGTTGAACAAACATTCCGGCTTTGACTCAGTGAGGATATTTGGCAATTGTTATCCACTTCTGTCTCTATTTATTTATGACTAATTTGTTCGAGGTATTTATCAAGTTATATTTTAATTATTTAAGTACTGCTATTATAATAAAAAAACATATAAATGCCATTGGAATACCATAGTCTAATAATAAGATTCAACATGAAAGGGTGAGTTACATTCATGGGAGTTTTTAGAGATAGTGTCATCTGAGCTCAATTTCACAAGTATAACAATGCACATATCATTAAAGAAGACAGAGAAAATCTTAGAATGTAAGAAAAATTGAGGCCTGAATGCATATAAATAGAGTGTACTTCCAGAAAAAAAATGTAAATTCTTCAGGACCAGTTTGATATTTTACTGCTCAAAATAGACAAAATACCAAAAAAAACAAAAACAAAAACAAAAACAAAAAAAAAATAGACAAAATGGTGGTCCTGGCCCAAGGATAATAGGATTGATCAGGAGACCAATGGTGGGTGTTGGGGATTTGGGGCTCATATATTTGCTCCACCTCTTTGAACTAGCTACTTGATTATTAAAATAAAACTTTTAAGAAATTTAAATAGGTTTAATTATTTTAAAGAAGACTTTTTGTGTTGTGAAAATTATGCAAATTTCCTTTTCAATTTTTTGAATTATATTTTTGTATATATGGTTTCAGGGGCAAAAACTTTATGAGATACTAAATGTTCATGCTAAAATCCAAAGATACCATATTATAAAACAAATTTGGCTGAGCAAATTGATGTATTCACTGATTTACATATTATTAGGATTTAATTATGGTCTTTTTTTATCATCAAAGAAAATTAGTTTGGCTAAAAAACATTCAAAACAAAGAGTTGGGCAAGTCATGTGCTATGTGACTTAGATCTGATTGATTTCTTCTAAAAGCTAGTTACTTGAACAGTTAGCTGAGTTGTCTACAGAGAAGCAAAGAAAGGTAAAGCTAAAAAATTTACCACACTACACTCTCTATATGCATTGTAGGCCTAACTTATTAGCATCTTTTATTCAAATAAATTTAGAGCTGCCTCTGAGGTTACTCGCAAAACTTGTACATTAATACTTATCTTTATTCAGTGCAAAGATATGGACAAAGCTTGTTCTTAACTGCTTGTGAGTTACCTGGAAAATAAAAGCTGAAAAATAACGTTGGCAGTAAACTGATAAATTAATGTTATTATCAGTGATAATCATGCCACAGGATTAAAAATAGCTAGTGAAAATACAATACTTTGGCTTTTTCTATCCCAAACTGCTGAACACAGTTATAAGTTGCATCCAGTGAATTTGCTAACATTTTGATTGAGGGGTGATCCGGAGGTCAGCTTTGAGGTCAGGAATGGGGCAATGTGATGAAACTTCCATTTCATTGTCAACCATGCATTTGAATGAAGTTCTTTTTTATGGGCAGAATAAGAGGAAAAGGCCAGTAGGGATACCCTTTGTTGTCAATTACTGCATGTTTTATGTTTTGAGTCATTGGCTCTAGAAACTGAGGAATTCTTCTTTGTTTGCTATGAATTGACCCAAGATTTTTAACTGTAACCCTGTAAACTTCAGGTTGCTATTTTTGTTATAAGCATGATTACCATTCCCAATTTCATTCTGTATAGATATTGCTTTAACAGTTTATTTACTATATAACCTCTAACTTCACAAGATTTATCAACTATATTAGTATTTTTATATGGTGTGGTAAATTTGAGTTGAAGATTTAAAGTCAAACATGTTATCTATTTTAATGCATAAAATTTTTGAAAATTCAAGAACTTCCAATTATTTTCTTAATTTTAAATTCCCTTACTACATATCCTATATAACAAATTAAAGGAATTTGGTTAGGGATTTTTGATCACTTTATAAATTAAAAATTCTACAAATATCCATTATGGAGATTTATGATAGGCAATAAAAATAATAATGAATATAATAGTGCTTTTTTCTTTGCAATGTCTCACAAATAATTGAAAAATATATTATTAACTTGATCTCATATTAAATCTTTTTGTTAAATGAAAAAATTAAGTTTACCACCATCTTATACTTTAGGACAAAATAAGTGGGGCAATATCAATGACCATCCCTACCTAGGCAAGTTCTCTGATTTTAAGGACTGAATTAGCTATTAATATCCTTGGTCCAGTTTCAATAGGTCTACTTATGGTCAACACTGAGCTGAGTCTATGTAATAACTATAATGAATACATGGTTATAATATTGACTAAAGTAAGCCTTTGCTTAAAATTTCATATTTTTAACAAACTTAAATGACTATATTTATTTATAAAGTTCTATGTTTTAGTCTTTATCTTAAGTTAAAGTTAACTTTAATTAACTTGATCATGAAAAATTAGAGAAAGAGGCTGTGTGGCAGATAGAAAACTAGTTATTAGTTTAGCAATCAAATTCTTGATCCATTCTGGCTCGATCATAAGATGCTTTAATCTATTATTTTAGTAAAGTTATTAACATAATCTTTAAAAAGGAAATGTAGTACACATAGGCATTGATAACTTTATTAGCCTTATTGGGTCTTTTATACTAAAACCTGAAATTGAAATAATAATATATTATTCATTATAATTAATATTAATTGTAATTAATATACTATACATTAATATGTTATAATTCCAATATATTCACTTACACAAATTTTCACATCATTTCATTGGTTTAGATATAAAACAAGATAGTTATATATAAATTAAAACTTGATAACTTAATAATAAATTGTAAATATTCTAATGAATATTTACAAAAGAACCATGATGGTTCTTTTGCATTGGTTCCTTTGAGGAATGATCAGAACTTTCGACTTAACCAAGTTAAGTTCTTTATTAGAGGCAAAATGATAGTAGAACATCAGCATGGGTAGTGATGAAGCTGGAAGGAGTCTTTATCTCAATTGCTTTTATAATGCATTAGGCATATTCATCCTGAGGAACCAATGTGAAGGAAGTCCTGTGGATTAACTTTTGGGACCCTACCTGATAATCTCTGCTGTGATATATTTCAATGGTAGCCCACTAAAGAAAGCTGGAATTGGATTTAGAACCAATGTAAGCTCTAAATGGAGTTTACTGTGAAACAAAACACCTGTCTTTTATCCCAAGCTAAATTGACAAGCAATAATTTAGTTGTCTAAACTGAGAGCTTTCAGGATTCCAAAATGCTTAATGTCAAAAGACAACATATAAAGTTGCATTTGGAAAGTTCGAAGGTAGAATGCCATGTAGGAGAACATATTAAATACCTTGGCTTTGCCTCTCTCCCTCTAGTTCTATTCTATTCTCTTTACCTTCCTTGCTGTTTTTCTTTGTGTGTTTGGGTGATAGAGGGGTCTAGAAGGTGGAGAAGGTTATGACTAACAGTAGAAATTGGATGGGTGTTTTAACTTTTCCCACACAAATTAGTCTGATGTGTCGTGTCTGTCTTCTACTTCAGTTGAGTTTGTTAAAGTCTGGGCACTTATCATCAGATTTTTAAATTTAGATACCTGAATTTCATTCAGCTTTATATTTACCCCTCAAGAAATTAAGGTGACTGGTGAAAATACTTATGCCTTTGCTTCTGCCAAACTAAAATGTACAACAAAGATGTGATGTTATGTTTGTTAATGTATTTTTTTAAATTTTGAGGCTCTATTTAGCAGTGCTTAACAGTTATTCCTGACTCTGGTGCAGAGGTTTATTGCTGCTGCGCTCAGGGGCTAGCATTCTGTAGGGGACCAAATTGGGATAAGCCACATGCAAGGCAAATATTTTAGCTCCGTGCTATCCCGCTAGCAGTCGGTATCTGTTTTTCATTTTCCTTTTATAAATTTGCAGGTTCACATGCTGTAGTTTCTTCTGCTATATTTTCCAAAAGAGCAAATGAGGGAAGAGGGTTGATTAGCAAAATGAAACAGATGCTACCAAAGTAGCCAGTTAGTTGTCAGCAGAAGTATCTGATTGGACTCTGCCAGCTGTCTGTTAGCATTTCCATGTTTCCTTGATGAAGTGGTATTTACTTTTTTGGACTGCCATTGGCTGAGATATTTAGTGTAATGAATGTTAAACTGAGCCTAGATCATTTTTTTAAATCATAGCTTGGGGCTTAACAGCCCTTTAAATGAATTGTATAAACAAAATAGCTGTTAATTCTCAATCAATGTATCATTAATCATGAAATAGTTTTTAAAAGGAACCATCTTTAAAATGCTCATTATACATTCTCAAAGTTCTCAGATTATCCATTCAGAAACTACTGCCTTATTCACAGAGAGTGTTAAGATTTTAATGGATTTAGTTATGAAGATATATGTTTCTGTGGTCAAGTAGCTAATATGCATGTCACTATATACATAAATTAACATAGCCTTAAAATTAAAAACATAAAAATATATCCATTTTTCCAATATATGTCCTTTATATTATGGATAGCCATAAGCAAATATTACAGAAATATATACTGTTAGGAAACTAAGTATGGAAAAACTAGAAAAGTCTGTGTAAAGTATTGTTTATTATATGTAGGTAGTAATTTAAAATTGACTTGCAATTCAAAAATCTCAACTCTTTATAAAGAATCTAGTATTTTAAATTTCTCCTTTTCTGATAGGTGTTTCTCATGAAATCCTAGCACCGTGCCTGAAATCAAGAAATCAAGAATTAAGGGGATGTTCAAATAAATAATATTAATTTCTGCCCCCTCAGCTTTATTATTATTTAATCTTTTTATTCTTAGGATTTGTATTATATCTGGCAATTTTTAGGGTCGACTCCAGGCTCTGACTTAAGAATCACTCATGGCTGTTCTTGGAGGCCCATATGGAATGGTAAGGATTGAACCCAAGTTGGCTACACGCAAACCAAGTGCCTACCCTCTACACTATTTTTCAGGTCCTGGCATCCTCATTTTCAACTATATACTTTGCATTTATTACCTCATAGGATACTTGTATAGCGTTATTATGTAGATAGTATTATTCTCATATTTTTCAGTCGATAATTATGTGTTAACTTATTACAATATATCTTTAATATTATTGCATTAAATTGAATTAAATTGATATAATCAGTATATGATCATGTTTCAGCTGCCTTTCTCCTTAACGCATCTTCTCCAGAGAAGTATTCTTCAGTGTATTTATGAGTGTATTATGATATTTGGATGCCATAGGAAAGAATGAGTGATAAATGTAGCTGGTGGCATCAGAATAGAAATAAAACTAGAAATGTATTGAAGGATCAATGATATTTTATCAGCTAGATGGGGGTAGAGAAGGACAGTATTTTAAGTCAAATGAATAGCAAGTGAAAGTCTTCGATCAGTGGGAGTTTCAAGTACCTTTGTGAAACAGAAACTAAGTTGGAAACATTTTGGGCTGTTGTTTGAACATGTAGAGCTATACTAAAAATTGTACTTTATTTTACATAGAGAGAAAACCAAGAAAATGTTTACAAAAACATCAGTTCTGGGCTGAAGAGATGATACTATGGGTAAGACACAAGCCTTGCATGTACCTGACCATAGGTAAAAATCCTTGGTACCCCATAAGGACCCCTGAGTGATCTTTGAGCATAGAACTTGGAGGAAGTCCTGAGCACAGCAAAGTGTGGCACCCAAACAATAAAAAAAGACACAAAATAATCAAGTCTGCATTTTCAAAGTATTAGGCAACATAGTGAAGAGTAAAGTGAGGGAGCAGGATGCTAACTTGAGTCCAGTAGTTAGAAATGAATAGATATGGTTCACTGGAATATAAAAATCCATATAACAACAACTACTCTGGTCAATACTCAGTCTTAAAGTTCTTCATGTATAATGAGAATCCAGTGATATTTGTTTAGCCATTTTTCTGTGAAACACCCACACCGTTAGTTCAGGAATAAATCTAAATTAATGTGAGCCATTTGTGGAAAAAATACTTAATATTTTAGTGATTGAATGAAGAGCATACAGGTGGCATAGTCTCCATTGTGGAATGTGAAGGGAATTTTGTGTGAGGTTTTTAAAATACTTCTCGACTTTTATAATATTATAAAAATTATAAAATGTTATAAAATAAGCATATAATTTAACATTTTATATGATATAAAATTTATAAATACTTATTTTCCTTTGTAAATGTTTAAAGGTATTGAAAATTTATTCTCTTTTACACATTGTGTTGGACAGAAGCTTCCATTAAATGTTGCCATACTTATATGCAATTTTGTAAGCTGTGGCAAAAACATTTATCTCTGGAGGAGAGCAAAAAAGAAAGGAAACTGTGTTCTTAATCATTTTATTGTACTGATGAGTTATTAAGTACTACTTTTTGTAGAAGACAAATTTACTTTTTCCATATAGGTTTTCTTCTAACCGAACTTCTCTTTTTCTTGGTTCTACTATTGCTAAAACACATAGCATATGTTTAGAAGATAGTATTATGTGCAAACAATTTAAAATTACAGCCCTACAAAATAAAGTGTGCATTATTATCTCTATTAGACAATGCAAATACAACTCTAGTAACATTTTTCCATTTTCGAAGGTCATAAGGCTACAGAAAGTATAGGACCAGCCAGGATTTAAATGAAAGAATATTCAGACTATAGAAGTTTAAAAAATCCCATGTTACATTGCCTTTCAAGGTTGCTTGTGGAGGGAAATAGAGTATAATTTTGAAAAATGTGTAAGGGGGAATATCTTTAAACTTATGGAGACCTAATATATAGGATAATAGATTTACATGGGATGGGGCCGGAGAGGTAGCATGGAGGTAAAGCGTTCGCCTTACATGCAGAAGGACGGTGGTTCGAATCTCGGCACCCATATGGTCCCCTGAGCCTGGCAGGCGTGATTTCTGAGCATAGAGCCAGGAGTAACCCCTGAGCGTTGCCGGGTGTGACCCAAAAACCAAAAAAAAAATTACTTGGAAGTAGAACTAAAATTAAGTTAGGCTAAATATGAACAGAGAGATTTGGGGTTAAGATTAAAATGGCAATGTACTTGAATATGGGGTATTTTAAGAATATTTGGAATAGATTATTTTGATAGACTATTGGAATAGTGATATTGGAATTTCCGTTATGTTAAATACCTTGTCTGGGATGAGTAGGAGTAGTTGACAAATGCTTGTATAATAAAATTAATTATATCTAAATTTTTTTTGTTCATTCCAACTTCCATCACCTTATTTAGATGGACATTTAACCAAACATTAATGTAACACAGAGGAAGAGAATATAAATATCTCCATCAACATTTACTTAGTCTTATGTATGTGTAAGCTAATAAAATGCATGATAAAAGCTTTTATTTTAATGATTCATATATTATATTAAGACTATATATTACATATTGAAAAGGAATTATAATACAATTATTTTATTATATTTACTCTATTTTTTATTATCTAAGTAGTAACCAGGTTATCTTACAAGATAGTTTTTCAACTGCTTTGTGTATTTTTTTCCTGAAAGAATTAAAACAGAAAGGGTCAACAGCTCTATGATGCTTTTGGAATGACAACTGAGTGACAATGCATTGCACTGATGCTTCTGCTGCCATTCATGTGTTTTAGGTGCATGTGGTAGAGATGTCAGTGAGACAACTGAGTACTGTACTCTTGAACATGAAAGTGTTTTCTTCTACTGAGCTACGTTTTAGTTTGCAAAAGTCAAATCAAGTAGGAAAAATAGCTTATTTTAACCATAAGATACCTAACCTCAAGGGTAACAACACAGTGAGAATCAAATATTGATAATAAAAATTCAGTTAGTAACTGCTTTGTCTATTTATTCATTTATTCCAGTTATTTTTTATTCATGCACTGTTTATTGGTCATCTTTTATGGGCCAGGCATGATTGTTTTTACTGCTAAACTAGAAACAACTGGAAGAAAGAGATTATTTTGTAGTCAATGTTATATCCTCAAGGCAAGGACGGAGTAATTCTTTAAAACTGAAGTGAACTATGCTAGAAACAGGAAAGAGAGGAATTGCAAATGGAAAATCTGATTCATTGAATTCTTCTTCTATGCATAGATTATTTGTGGAAAAAGAAGGTAATTAAAACAGATGATTTTATATGACTTCCTTTTCAAAGATGTTGACAGTTTATTGGGAGAACAAACAATTAAATGACTTTCTATTGTGGAAATTAGCATTAAATGACTGGTTTTAAAAACAAAAGTCTATCTTTGTGATCCGAAAGACCTGGATTCAATCCTGATAATTTTACTATACAGATGTATGATTATGGTTAAGTAATAATAGTTATGAGGTGTATTTCTATACCTCAAAATACTGATTGTTGTAATAATCACCAAGTGTAATATTTAAAGTAGTAAAAGACAAAAAGTTATGATTTGAAGAGAAATTGATATTTGATATTTAAATAAGATTATGATGTAAGATTGTGGGATAGCAAGCTAAGTGTTCAACTAAAACTGATGCTTATAATTAATTTTTGTCATGATTATGAAATCTATCTTAAGCATTTTATTTGAGCAATAATTTATGGTGGCATATATTTAATATATTAACTTAAAGATAATTGGTAGCTATCGATTATTAGTAGTATGGATTTTCGCTGTTTTTAGATTTTATTCTAAGCAAAATCATTTTTCAAGGGCTGGAAATTATAATGTAATATATAATATATACTGGATAATGATATACATTTTGTAGATAGTATCTTAGTTAAGCAGCTATACTATAAATCTAGTACTATGAAACTAATGTCTCAATTATTATTCAATTTTAAGGAAAGAAATATTTATATTTAAGGATTTTAAGTTTAGTGTAAGAGCACAAAAATGTCAGATGGCTACTGTCATTCCTCTCTGTTCTCTGTCATTGTCTATTGACTTTGAAACCTCTTTCTTATGGTTGAGGCTTTACGATTTAATGCTTCTGTGGCAGGTCTTACTTCTGTTTTCCATCAGAAGAATTATGCAAAGTTCCTGTCCTTTTAAAGTTTCATATAAAATGATATTATGTAACAAAAATATATTCTGAGAAGTCAATTATTAGGCAGATTTAGTAGTATGATGTATGTGATTATGAGAGTGCAAGTTATTTTTCAAGAACTGGTTTTCCATTTCAATGGTGTTGTACGAGGCTTTTATGGAGAATAAGCTGGATCATCAATGTGTTATCTTAGCAGTATGTGTTACATAAATAGGCAATGAAAAGTTTGGGTCTTTTGCAGCAGATTTGACATTCTTTCATTCTTGTGAATGATGAGTAAGATTAGCATTGGGCCATCAGAGGTCTTCAGTGCCATAGCTCTTTATTATACAACTCATGTAGAAGTACCAGCAGCAGCCTCTGCATCCATAGCTTTACTTCCTGGCTACATTTACGTTAGTATAGGTACTAAAATAAATCACATTTCAGACGTTTCTAAAGACAGCTGTCCCTTATATATCATTGAAAGATATTTTTCAACAAATATAATAAGGATTTATTTAATGCCTTTGGTTTCTTAACTCACTCAGCCAATAAGGCCAAGTTGACGAATATTATTACATCTAGGGTTCATTATGTTATGACTCTGTTATGCTTCTTTAGATATATATCTGAGCTGAGATATTGCATATATGTGGAGACTCATAAATCCAGCTATGATATTAGGTTATATGAAACAAAATGCATACTTGATCTTTGTTCGTATTTCTAAAACAGTGTTCTTAAAATCTTGGAATTTCCAAAGTAGTTAAGAAAAATGAAGGTCTTCTTTAATATTCAAGACAAAGTGCTTTCAATTGTACTTGAGTTATGTTAAGGAGCTAACTTCTCAGAATCACCTGAGAAATGGGGATAATTTCTCAAAGGACCAACCACATGATTAGAATAGAAACAACCATCTTCATATCATATTCTTTCTTTTTTTTTTTTTTTTGGTTTTTGGGTCACACCCGGCAGTGCTCAGGGGTTACTCCTGGCTCCATGCTCAGAAATTGCTCCTGGCAGGCACGGGGGACCATATGGGGCACCGGGATTCGAACCAGCCACCTTAGGTTCTGAATAGGCTGCTTGCAAGGCAAACACCGCTGTGCTATCTCTCCGGGCCCTTCATATTATATTCTATGGATAGTATAAATTGACAGACCAATGATTTAATCAACTATACCTAGCTCCATTTAACAACAACAACAACAACAAATGGAAGATAGAGATAGTTTCCAGATTGGTGAGAATGTGCTGTTGCCAGGACAGTGCAGGCACGGAGATAACATCTTCACTCTGATCCTTTTTCCATATCATTCCCTGAACATCTCTTGCATCTGGATGATTCCTGAATCATATTCTTTGAGAATAATCTTGAAATCTGGTAAGTTGTCTCTACCTGTTACATGGACTACTCTAGTTAATAAATAGAATTTAAGGAAGGAGTCCAAGGAACCTGTTTTTCATTGCCTTTAAAACAAACACAAAAGTAACAATCTGTACCTGCAACTGATATCTAAATGTGTGTGTGTGTGTGTGTGTGTGTGTGTGTGTGGTAAAGGCCAGTTTGTTAAGTAGAACATCCAACCCAATTGCTAATATCTAATAGCTTGTTGGCTGGAAGATCTGTGTATCAGGTGTCAGAAAAAAAAGCAGTACAGAAGCATAAATTGTAAAGGAGGATAAATGGGAGTGTTGTGTTTGTCCCTTACATCATCTTCTCCCTTGCTACCTTCACATTCATCTTCTTGTTTCTTCCTGCCACTATTTGATTCCTCTGGTCTAACTCTAGACATGTGCAAGGTCTTTTGTAATCCAAGCAGTGTGATCTTTTACTTGGCCTCTTGCATCTAGTGCTCATTAATTTTATTTAGAGTTAACCTATTTCCTTTTTTTTCACTTTCACTTTTTCTCAGTATTTATTTTTTATTGAGATCATTGTGAATTACAAGTCTTTCACAATTGTATTTCAAGCATATAGTGACAGTGAATTAAGGCCATTCCCACCACCAATGTTGATCTCCCTCCACCAAATTCCCAGCATGCATCCCATACCATCACGAGTAGGTCCATTTTGTGTTTAGTTATAGTTTTGTTATAGTTGGGTCTCTTGAATCTATTGTTGTTAACTTTGGCTTGGGTATTTAGATATGACATTTTTCTTCATTCAATGTTCCTGAGACCACTTGGCCCTTGGGTCCTGTCAACTTTTTATTTTCTCAATTTGTCAGAAGATATATAAATATAAGCCAGAACAAGAAAAGGGGCAAATTTGGCAAGGCTTTTTTGTTTGTTTGTTTGTTTTGCAGAGGCATTAAAGAAATTAGAAAGGATATTCCCTTGGCCTAAGAAATACAGGGTGTCTCTACCCAAGAAGCATACTGTTTTAAGACTGACTACAGGCTCCAGGTATGTTTAATTGCCCAACCCCAAGTTTGGTCCCAGGAGAAGTTCTGATCAATTGCAGTTGTCAAAGTCAGTCTTCTGTAGTTAGAAATCTTGGTTTTTTGCACAGATTCTAGGACAAAGCATCTTCTAATTTCATCTAACCTATCTCCTTTTTTAAGGAACATGTTATCTGATATTTCCAGAAGTAATATGACCATTTAGCCTGTTTATATTCCCAAGTATAATTGAGGAAACTAAGGCATGGGAACATAATTTTTGTTAATAGATGATAGATAGATAGATAGATAGATAAGGCATGGGAACATAATTTTTGTTAATAGATGATTGATAGATAGAGAAATAGAGAGATAGAGAGATAGATATGTATATAACTAACTTGTGCTCACTATTTAAATACATTCTGGTTTTTGAGTTCTTGCTATTTCTAAGATGGCCGCGTATTCTATGTTAAAGGATGAATGGATTCATGAAAGGATGAACAAGATTCATCATTTACACAATTTTTGTAAAGAACTGCTTATCATTTTTTTTATTTTCAGGAAGATGTAATTTATCTTAGTACTTGCTACATAATGTACATATATCATAAGCAGTAAGCCCCCTGAGAGAAAGGGTTTAATTCTCAAGAGGACATTCATCATTTGTTGATCACAGATGAGCTGAAAAAAATAAATATTTCTGGGGTCAGAGCAATAGCACAGTGGTAGGGCATTTGCCTTGCAAGAGTCCAATTAGGGAGTGACTTTAGTTTGATTCTTGGCATTCCAGATCTCCCAAGCCTGCCAGGAGTGATTTCTGAGTGCAGAGTGTGTGGTACAAAAGCTAACTAACTAAATAAAATATTGCTTTAAAAATATATTTCTACGCACAACTTTATCATGCACATGGTTGTTTAAAGTTGGATACACAAATACAGAAAACTTATTATCACTGATTACAAAGGTAAAATAAAAAAGGGGGAAATCTAATAGTACATTTATTCAGGTTTTTTTATTTTTGTACATATTTAACTATATTTGGCATATATTTTCCTTAAGTTGAAATGAAGGTGATTAAGGATAGTGGCCCTCTATCCAGCATAGGTGTTCTATCTTCTTCAATAAAATCTGATTTTGGAATCCTTGAAATTAAGCCACTGAAAAATGTGCCAAATAAAATGCAGAAAATGCTATTTTTTTGTGCAAATGATTTTTCTGGGGTTTTTTTGCCCACAAGTGACAAGCATTATCTTTGCTCATCATCAGATTTTAAAACTCATTTTTCCCATCCAGTCCTCAGGTTAAGAGGATCATGTAAATGTATGAGCAAATATTTGTGTTACAAAAAAGCCGTCCTATATTAATAAAGGCAATAAAAATGTACCTATCTTGATTAGATTGTGTATTAAGTCTAGGGTGTGTCTCTGTATGTGTATGTGTGTGCACACATGCCCACATGCTTGTGTTTGTATGATCTTTCCTTTAACACTTGGAAAGTAAATATCAGAATATCAGGAAATGCATTATAAGGATTTTGTATGCAATATTAGTCCATTTCTTGGCAGAGATCCAAATCTATTGTGGCGAGAAAGTAATAGATGAACTAACTAGGGACTCAGACTTCCTGGCTAGTGTCCAAGAAACATTAAAAAATTGAGTACTGAACATAACAAGTAGGATGGTGCATGCAAATTTAGATATCTTATTGAAAACAGCACATTTATTAATATATTAGACTTGTAGACGTGAGGGTGTTTTAATACCTACTCAGAAATTACTCATGGGTTGGCTTTACAGAAATATCACTTGCATAAGTGTGAGCTTACAGAAGTGGTGCAGTAAGTGTTCGTGGTTTGATTCTTCTAAAGAAAACTGAGTAGAAGATAAAATCTGAGTCTAATGAAGACATTACCTTTCTTCTTCATAAACATTAATTTTGATGTGTTTACTTGACATGCATCCACTTTACCTTAAAGTGTATATTAGAAGTTGACATACATCAACTTTATTTTAAGAAGCTGAGAGAAACAAGATTAAGCAAAAACATAAACAGCATCACATAGGAACATTATTTTAAAAGTCATTTTTCTCAAATAGAATTTGCATACAAAACTATCTTTTCTGAAGGCATAGTGATCATTTTGGACAATATGCATAGGCATATAACTACCTCTGAAATGAATATTCATAATATTTATACCTTGTCTGAAAATTCCTCAGTGATCCTTGGTATTGATGCTCTGTTCTTATTGCTGGTAAATTTTAAAGTTGCTATAAATTCTTGTAAATAAATGGCAGTCATCATGTGATAAAATACTATTTTTTTTTCCTTTGGGATAGGATGTTGAGCCACACCTGGAGACATCCAGTTTTCTCCAAGCTCTGTGCTCTGGGGTCATTCTAAGTAGAACTCATTAGGGAGATGAGATCCCAGAAATCCCAGAGATCCCAGAGATCCCAGAGATGGAACCTGGGTAAGCTGCAGACATTGCATTTTACTCTCATTATGGCCTTGCTTTTATTTTTGGTTTTAGGTCAGACTTAGCAACGTTCAGCAAGCACTCCTAATTCTGAACTCAGGAATTACTCCTGGAGGTGCTCAGGAACCATATGGGATGCTGAGGATTGAAACTGGGTTTGACATGTACAAGGAAAACACACTACTACAGTATTATCTCTCTGGTCTCCCTATATTTTTCATATGTAAATACCTAAAATTAGAGCTGCTATGTCCCATGCTTAGGTGTATATTTAATTTAAAAATAATCTTCCTTCTTCCAAAGGATTTTATCATTATGTTTTCCTAATACATTGTATGAGACTTTCCATTGATCTACAATCTCACGGGCACTGGGCATCATCAGTCATTTTAATCCAAGTTATTCTAATAGATACTTAATGGCATCTCATTGTGACTTATATTTGCATTTTGCTAATGGTTCTTAATGTTGAACATCTTCATGAATATTTATTTTTACCCATATCTCTTCAGTAAAATATGTGTTCAAATTGTTTGTCCATTTTAGAAAATTAGATTTTGCCTTCTGATAGAGTTGTTCTATAAAATTAACAGTTTCCACATTTGTTAAATAAAGGTAATTCCTCTCTCATTGTATTTTGTGGAAGCAAATAAAATACTGGATATAAATGTCTAGCATAGTGCCTAATATATTGTAAGTAATACTTTAATGTTACTATAATATAATTATACGTTACAATTCCAATTTTAAGGTGGTTATCTAGGTAAAATGCTATCTTCTTTCTTTAAGGTAGCATCCCAACTTATTTATACTATTTCCTTAACCTCAACTAACATTTGATAAAAATCATATATGATAAATGATAAGATAATATACAGGTCATCACACAATTCTCCAGGCTCATCTTCATTCATTGCTTAAAGACAGAATTGTAATTTAAAAAAAGATACAGTATTGATGCCATGTTTTTGGAGTGACACATAGGTGTACTTGATTTCTTGAACAATGACTTCTGCAGTTGACTGTCAATTACTTGTCTTGAAACCCTAAAAGTAAGACAAGATGCCTTTGGGGTCCACAGTCTGATAAGGCAAGTCTTGGGCTTTTCTAGGACGCTTGATGAGAACTGTGGGAGACTGAATCAAGGGAAATTCATTTCTCTGAAAGTTAAGAGGATAAAATGAAAAGGGAAGCCCTATTGGCCAATAAACAGATGGGGAGAAATTGCTCCATTTCACTAGTGATTAGGGAATGCAAATTAAAAATGCAATGCCACTTTACAACACTTAGAGGAACAAAAATTGAAGTCTAGTAATACTAAGATTCTCAACAGTATAAGAAAATAATTGAAAATATTTTGCAAATAAATATTATTAATGATGAAACTATTCACTTACTACCTGTGAATGTTAATATTCACTTTATAGATATATTTAAGAATCTCCATTGCATTTTGTCAGCGTGCAAAAAAATCTATTTATTTTTTTCTCTAATAGACATTTTATATCAAAAATATGTCTAATCTTCAGGCTTAAAAGATAATACTGCAAGCAGGGCTTCAATTTCAGTCCTGTCTATTGTCCCCATCAATGTTGCCAGGAGTGATCTTTGAGAGCAGAGCCAGGAATTAGCCCTGAGCACCATTAGGTATGCCCACCCCCAACCCCCACCTCACAAAAGGCGTTTGTCTTGCACTACACTGACCTAGGAACAGGCCTCGGCTTGACCTCAGTTCAATCCCCCTGCGTCCCATATGGTCCTCCAATTCAGGAGCTATTTCTGAGCACATAGCCAGGAGTAATCCCCGAGCATCACCTGGTATGTATGACCCAGAAACTAAAAAAAAAAAAAGGTGGGGAGGAGATTTGGGACATTGGTGATGGGAATGCTGCACTGGTGATATAGGTGGTGTTCTTTACATGACTGAAAGCCAAACATAATCATGTATGTAATCAAGGTGTTTAAATAAAATATATTAAAAAAAGGAAAAAGAAAAAAAAATAACCTTTACACTGGTTGCCTCTACTTTTTCTAGAAATTATTTTCTTCAGAAGATGTACAATAAAGTGTTTTTATTTGTGTTTTTATTTTTTAAGTGAACTAGTGCTTTATTCAGCACCGAGAACACATGGAGATTTCCTGCTACCTGAGTAAATTCAGTACTATATACAAGAATATGCAATCTACAGACTAAAATTGAAAAGTGTCTGAAAGAAGTCTTTAAGGGGTAAATTGGGAAATTTAGATAATTTTTGCTGAAGTGCTTAATATTGGTTAATATGGGTAATTGAAATGTCTTAGAAACGCCCGTTGGAAAAGAAAAGAATTGTATTTTCCAGAGTAAAAGCTTGATTTTAAAAACACTTAATAAAAATAATTTTTGTCCTCTGGTATCTTTCCTCAAAGGAAAAAAATAATTACAACCTAAATTTAAACCACTCAAACATCAATTATTATGCTTTAAAGACATATTTCGTTTTTTGTTACAATTTAATCTGGACTGTTACATCAGTATTCATTAACCCTTTCATACTTGCAGACTATCACCTACTCTGCAGTTATCACCCTTGATAAAATAATAGTTTTCAACCTTCCTACACCATGAACCAGTCAGTGGCTGAAGACCACTATATAGCTTATGAATGATATATAGTGACTTAGTAGTTTGAAAAAAAATTTTTTTTTTTGGTTTTTCAGCTGCACCTGTTGATACTCAGGGGCACTCCTGGATATGTACTCAGAAATCGCTCCTGGCTTGAGGGACCATATGGGACGCTGGAGGATCAAACCACGTTCTGTCCTAGGCTAGTGCGCACAAGGAAGACGCCTTACCACTAGCACCACCACTCTGGCCACTACTAGTTTGAAATCTTAATAGTATTTCAATGAGTAAAACATTTTTGTTTTGCTAAAATTGTTTTCTAAATAATCAGAACAAAATTTTGAATGACACTTCCTGGACCAGTAAACTTTGAATTGGGTGTATCAATTCTAAGTAAGAAACCTATTACCTTATCACTACAACTTCTAAAATGTTTGGTTATAGGTATCAAAGGTAATATTATCTAATCAGTTTACTTAATTGATAAATTAAGACACACTATAATATGTAATTACCAAAGAGGGATAATTTCATGTGCTGTTTCCCTCAAGAATTTTACTTCTGTGACTAAAAGGGGACAATCTATAGTCTCTAAAAATGCGTACTGCAATCTCACATTGAATTGTGAAAAAAGTTTTTTGGTTTTTGGGCCACACCCAGTGATGCTCAGGGGTTACTCCTGGCTATATGCTCATAAATCGCTCCTGGCTTGGGGGATCGTATGGGCCACCGGGGGATCATATGGGCCGCCGGGGGATCGAACTGCAGTCCATTCTAGGCTTGCTCTGACAAGGCAGACTCCTTACCGCTTGCACCACCACTCTGTCCCCGAATTGTAAAAAAAAGTTACATAAACTTTACATAAATCTCATAAATAGCACACTTTGTCAGCACATTCAATTTCTTAAATACTATTAAATATCCTAATATTATTACTAATTATGATTATTGGAAAACTGACTAGACAGTGATTATGCAGGGCTAAGTTACGCAGTCAGAGAGGAATTTGAGGAAGTATAAGAAAATAGTTGTTTATGGGAAATTTAGAAATTAGACAACATAATATATTATTTGATAACTTATTTTTATCATTTATTTGGCTGATGTTCTCAAATCATTCTCAGGGGTCTGGAGGTTACATTTAGAACTTGTGGTTTGATATGAAGCACCAGTGGGTCAATGTGAGGTGCCAAAGATATAGTACAATTTGACTCCTGTGTGCTGGGAATGATAGAATAACCCTACCATTACTCAACAACATCCAGGGTCACACCTGGCATTGTTCAGGATTATGTGAAATGCTAGATATTAAACCAGAGTCATCAGCATGCAAGGCATATGTCTTAAGCACATTACTTAAGCCTTTTCTGCTATTTTAAAACATTTTTGAATCCAGAAAGATAAACCAGTGGTATTGCACATATCTTGCACTCAGCTGACCTGCTTGATCCTATGCACTATATATGAAACGCAAATACTACTTGAAGTTATTCATCAGTATAGAACCAGGAATAAACTCTGAAGACAGACAAATGTGGCACAATCCATCAACAACCCCCCCAAAAAAGCAATAACCTAAAATCCAATGCCTTATCATTGTGTATATTCTTTAGAACTATTTCTTCAAAATATAAAGAGCTTACCAAAAGGAAGGGACATTAGTGAATGTATACTGGTGCTGATTATGGATATAGAATATTTCATGCTTGGAATTATTATTAAAGTGGCAAAATGAGGAAAATAGTTTTAAAAACAAGAGATATTAAAAAAAATGTTTATAGGGGCCGGAGATGTAGCATGGAGGTAAGGTGTTTGCCTTTCATGCAGAAGATCATCAGTTCGAATCCCGGCATGCATATGGTCTCCTGAGCCTGCCAGGAGTGATTTCTGAGCATAGAGCCAGGAGTAACCCCTGAGCGCTGCCGGGTGTGGCCTAAAAACCAAAAAAAAAAAAAAAAGAGAGAGAGATTTATATTATTTAAGTCAAAAAATAAAAAGAAATGAATGATAAAAAAGAACTATTCATTCTTATACACAAAATATTAATAATATTTTATAAAAATATTCAAAGTAAATTCATCTCTTTGTAAAGTGACAATTCTTTTCTTAAAAATTATATCATTTAAAAAAGAAACATTTTTCTTTGAGCTCCAGTAGGTGTGACCACCTATAGAAATATATTTGTGATAACTTTCTAGCTCACTACTTTAGCTAGGCTTTCCCGAGTCTGTGTAATTCAAACAACCTTCCAAAATAAATAAGTAAAAATTAGGAAAGGTGGACTTTTAGCTAGAAGAGTTTTCTTAAACTCTCTAGGCCCTAATTGTTACATGCAAATTGTTCAATAAATAATGGCCATAAAAAGAAAAGATATTAATTAAGAAAAGGATTTAGGCTGACTCAGTCTCATACATGAGACAAAAGGTTAAGTAAATGCCAAGGCCGCTGTGCCTCTTCAAACAATGAATATTAGTTTTAGAATCATTAATGTCTGCTTAGAAAACAGAGTCATATTGGAGACTTGTATGCCAAAATAACCAAGGCCAGAGCTGTTTCTTTTCAATTGGAAAATAAATTATTCTCCAACTAAGGTCTAAATGTATGCTATTAAGAGTGTTAGGTATGACAACAGGGACTGGCAGTTTTAATATGGAGCTAAATTGAGATCATGTTTTTTTATGAGTGTAGTAACTAGCATAGTTAATATGTATCAGCATAGTCTGGATCAATTTTGCTGAGAAAAAATATAGGGCTGGAAAGTGGTGGGAAGCTATTCCCATTTCTGAAGTGAATGCAACAGAATTTGCAAGTAAAAGATAGTAGGGACAAGGGTGAAGACATGTTTGAAACTGTTTTTCCTATGATAATGCATACTAAGAGCAAGTTACTAAGCAAAATATCTTTAATATGTTCAATCACTTGAGCCTTTGAGTTTTCTCTGTAAATCTCATATGTTTTATGTACCAATTGCTATTTCGTAGCAATTTAGTGAATTCTTTCACTAAATTTAGTTTTAATCTTTTTACACCCTCATGCCAGGTAACCACTCTAACATTGAGGTGAGCAGGAAGTGTCACTTACATTTTGATGATTATAATTATAAATTGTTTTTGTTTTTTCTTTTATTGTTAGAGGGTCACACCTAGCAGAGCTTGGAACTACTTGCAGTATCATGGATTAAACCCAAGGCCATAAATATGCATGGCATGTGCCCTACCATTTATTTAAGCCAACATCCAAGTCCATATTTCATATATATTTATTATATTTTCTTAATTATTTATGTAGATGTTATGCTTCTATAAAACCAAAATAATTTTTGGGAAAGATAGATAGCACAAGTGTTAAGGTACTTTCCTTACATTGTTAGATCCTGGTTCAATTCCTGGCCTTGCATACTGTCTTCCAAATATTGCCAGTATATGAACAAAGTAGAGGGCAATTCTGAACACTGCCAAATATGACCCCAAATAATAATAAATTAATTATTAATAGTAATAATTAATAATGAATTAAAATTAAATTAAGCTGTTTTTATACATCAATATTATCAAGCACAAGCAGTCATTATTTGTATTTACTATCTGGAAAAATAGTTACACTCTTCAAATTCCAATATGTAGAGGTATTTTTTGCTAGCAAATTATATTATAATTATTGATAATTTTAATTTATATAAAAATATACTTACTATATAATTTAAAAATCCTCAACTCTGTTTTATTTACAATACCTGGGGTAATAGCAACAATGGAGTTCAACAAATATAATTTCATCAACTCTTTTTTTTGAATGTCTAGTCACAATATGCATTTAAAAGACAATTCAACTCATTGCATCGAATGGGTTCATTTTTATAATGATCATTTCTAAAGTCAGATTTTGTTCAGCTAATATATATAGATCAAATAAAGTCATGTAATTCCAGCTTGAACCCGTTAGTGATTAAAGCAGATCCTGAGGTATTCATTTTTGAGTTTGGAGGACTTGTAAATGGGGCAAGAAATATGGATGAAAGTAATGTAAGAGGAAATAAAGGAGGGGCAGTGGTGAAGGGTCAGCTTCTCAGCTACTTGAGAGAAGAATTTCAGTAAGTAATTCAACAAGTTCTGCCCTAGTTTCTCTACTTTGAAAATTAAATAATACAACCTACCTCTATGCTGCCCTAGAGCCCTTTCCTCACTCTCAGATTAAAGAAAATGCAGAGAAAGCAACAATAATGATTGGATAATAAAAATAAAAGAATATAAATTTAGATGACAAAATTATTTTATTTAAAATGAGCTAATATTAAAACAATATTATTTTGATCCCCAAATAATCTATCACAAGTTTAATAGAGAATTTTTACTATTCCATTAAAAACATTTACTGTGTGCTTAACTCAACCATCATAGCTCAAACTTTGAAAAACATATAGACATATAATGATATAGAGCATATATGTACATTTTATGTGTTTTGTGAATATAATAAATGCATCATAAATATACAGTTTATGTTTTATATGTGCATTTGTATATATGTATATTGTTACTTTATACAAACATTAATACCTGTGAAATACTGAAGTCCCATGCTTCATATGTGTGCATACCTAGTTGTATATGTGTGTTTGTATATATTTTGAACAATGTCGGACTAAATGGATTGATTTTCTGTCTGCAAACTTCTGCAGAAGCAGTAGGCAAACCATAGGCAGGGCTGTTGCATAGGATTGCTTCACTCAGTTTTTTTTATATTTTTGTGAGCTGAAATTCAAAACAAACTATTTCTGTGCTGAATTATTTTTGTAAAGAAATACAACAATGAGATCATCTTGGAAGAGGTGGTAGACACTAGGACCCTTATATATGAAAGAGATCCTAAGTCATGAATATAGACAAATGGGTAAAGAGTAAAGTTTCCTTTTGGTCCTCTTTTATGCTGGAAGAGAAGTGGGTAAGATATGTTTTATGTACCAAAAAACATACAAAGGAAAGATATATATACAGATATATATAAGCATAGGGTTAATATACGATATATATATATATATATATATATATATATATATATATATAAGCAGAGGGGTAATATATCAGGGATAGTTAAAGCAGTAGTACAGGATGGGATATAGAGAAGTGCTAAGAAGAAAATTAAAAATGGAGATGGTACGTGTATATAGAGTGAACTAAACAGAAGCACAGAAGGTGACAGATGCAGAGGCAGAAACAAACAAAACCAGGGACCCTGATTAAAGAGACAAATAGGATGAAGTGTAAAAATATAGAAGAGGTGGGAACTGAGCCAAAATAAGAGTCTGTGAACTACAGTACAGAAGAGAAGTACAGAAAGCAGGGAATGACTGACGAGAAAAAAATATGAAAACAAGGAAACAATATCATAAAAGAGAGAAGGACAAAGAAAATATTCTAAAGGTGGATAAAGAGTCTGGGACACCACGAAGTTATTGTGGGAGGAAGAATAAAAGAGAAGAAACTAAAAAGTTCTGGCATTTTTGTTGATGCTGTTTCCAAGGTCCTTGGGAGATCAGGGACACTCCAGGCAATACAGTGCTAGGCCTGAACCCACAAACCCCTGGTATCACATCCGCATTTCAGATTACTCTATTTTAATTCATAAACAGAGTTAATGTATAACCTCATATTTAGAGGAAGTAGGGGTATTGGAAAATGATAGTGATGAGGAAGCCTTAATAATAATATCATATCTATGTTCTGGAGACAAAGTGAGAAAAGTACATTGGAAAGTATAAATTTGATAGCAAAAAGTAAATATTGCATATAGTAGACTGAATCACTATAGCTTGAGATGTAGAATCAGAAAAAATTCAAATCAGGAGGTTTGGAAACATGAGAAAACCACTGTAGAAAGAGATATTGTAACTTTTTTTCTAATTCAATATCTCAAAGGAGACAGAAAAAAATAGTATAGAACAGGATCCTCAAAACTTTTAAACAGGGAACCAGTTCTCTGTCTCTCAGACAACTGGAGGGCTGAACTATATTTTAAAAAATAAACTATGAACAAATTTCTACGCACTCTGCATATATCTTATTTTGAAGTAAAAACAAGTAAAATTAAATCTACAAACTTACCAGTATTTCAATGAGAACTCTGGTCCTGCTTTTGGTATTTAAAGTTTGTGGATCCCTGCCTGAGACTGAAAAGAGTTAAGAGACAAAAAGGAGAGATGGAGAGTGTAGCACACATCCCACTCAAGCGCACTATGGGTCTCTGCAAGTGGACAAGCAGCAGTGGCAAAAACACCAGACTGGCTGGATAAATTTTCTTGGAGGGCCACATTTGGCCCAAAGGCCATAGTTTGAGTAACCCTGTTATAGGATATAAATTGTCTTCCTTATATACTTCTAATCCTGGTTTAATCCTCCTCACCACATGTTATTCCCTGAGAAGCACAAAGAATGATCCTTGAGTAGAAATACCATGTATAAACCCTGAAAGTGGCTTCAAGCCACTCCTATTTCTCATCAAAATAGCTTCAGATTGAAACTGAAAGAAGCTTCCTATATTTTGCTCTTCTTAACTTGTTAGTGAATTTGACATTTGACATTAATTGTTGGTGAATTTGATATTTTGTCAAGAATACTTGGACGCATGGTAATCTCCATGGGTACCTTTTTATTTTTTTAACTCTTGGGAACCTGGCCTGAAAACAAAGATGCCATCTCAGGGTCATTGTAGGGTGGCACCACAAATCCATATATGTGTTACTCCTGACTCTGTGCTCAGATATTACTCCTGGCAGTCTTAAATATGGCCCACTCAGTTTTATCCTTGTTTTAAACATGGCCAACCCAGGTTTGATCCGAGAATCACATATGATCCCTGTGACATTCTGAAGTGATCACTGAATGCAAAGCCAAGAGTAAATCCTGAGCACTATAAGGTATCCACTCCCCACCAAAAATAAATACAAAGGCTGCCACCTCAACACTCAACACTAAATGTATTGCTGTTGGATCAGGGCAATGTTCCTAGAGAACGAATCCTACAGAATTAAAACTATAATCTAGGTTTTCTTTGAAGCTAGAGTTCAATTTAAATTAAGTTCCTCCAAATTTTTACCTTGGAGACTATTGTGACAAGAGTGAGGCTGTCTTTGCAGGAATGGAAACAAGGTCTTGAAATCACAAAGGTCTTCTTTGATTACAATGATCATCAATTTTTCAGTTTCCTGAATATGTTCACAAGTACTCTAGATAGTGATAGCGACAGAGCTGCTTTCTATTCAGGTTCCTTCTTTAACTCTATGACAGTGTTAGTTGGGGTAGCTCTTCTTGATGACCACATCATTCTGGAAGATACTGCTGAAAGGTCAATCCAAATTCCTCTAGATGAAAACAATAATTTGGGAGACATTGCTGAAAACTTAATCTAAAGTGAGGGTTTTAATTCCTCAGCCATTGAGTAACTTTTTGTATAAAATACTCTTCATAAATTATTCTAGTCATAATTGTTTCTCCTACTTAGCTTGCACTGATATAACTATAAAATCTGATTCAGTTATAGAAGTTTGGAAATAACACATAAAGCAACTATAATACATAATTGATGCCATAGTTAATTACACAAGTACTATATATATATGCTTTCTCATCTTTTATTCTGTAAATTCATTTACACACCAAAACATATAATATGGACCAGATACATAACATGACAGAACATGATATCCTGCCATAGATAAAATATTTTGAACTCAATTTGACACCACTTTTACTCAATACAAGACCTTAGACAACATGAGATTTATGAAAATACTTTCTACTTGCCTTTATTTGTGTCACTTTCTCTCTAGTCTTCAAACAGAAAATTAGGAAAGTAGTGTGACTTATCTATTTCCTATTTGAACATATGCATATAGTTATGAACAAAATTGTATAGCAAGGCTAAATGTTGGAAAGAGGAGGAAAAACCTTGCAAATATTTATATTTATGGATTTCTATTACAATGATCACAGCTACCTCAGAATAAAATTTTAAACTCAACTTTTCTGATAATGAAAAGTTATCAGAAGAGATACCTATTTATCTTTTATTTATTTTTTATATTTATATAGAATCTCTAGTTAAATACGATAGTAAAATATATATAAAGTAATAGAATGATGCCAAAGTATCATATCTCCAAACATTTCAGAAACATTTTTGTAATTTTTATAATTAATATGTTCATATTTGTAGTTAAAACACAAACCAGAACTAATAGAAGATCATGTTTTTGCTTTATAAGCTGCTGCTACTCACAAGTCTTGAGAATATTAAAATATTTTTGCTATTTTATAATGCTGTTATTATCCTCTTCAGGCTTCAACTCACAGAATTGTATTTTATTTGTTTTCTTCTAATTTTCAAATTATTGTGTTCTTAATTAGTATAAGTAATAAAAAAGGAGAGAAAACAGCAGAATATTTTCATTGTTAATTTTCTTTCTCTTACATTGAAGAATTCCTAGTCATTCTTAAGTGCTTGCCTAGGAATAGAAAAATAGCAATAAAAGTTGAGAAAGGTTAATATTATCAAAAGTGACTTATTTTAAAGGACCATGACTAATCTAAAATAATACCAAAAAGCTAATTTTGTATATGAATGCATCCTGTAATCTGATAAATGGTCTCAAAGTTAAGACTAATAAGTAATATTTAGACTTCTCTGTCTCTCTTTTTGTTCATTTCCACTCAGAATAATTCTACATATTATAGTCCAGCAAATAGTCACTTAGTAAAAGCATACTTGGTTTACTATAATCATATGTTCATGACATGCAAATGCAAATGTTACCAAAAGAAGATAGGTGATACATTAATTGTTCAGACAAACTAAGATTGTTAACTTGTGTTTTTCATGGTATCATCACATAACTGACTACTCTTCTTCCTCTCAGGCTTTGTCCATTATCTTGAACTTTACTTACAAATTATGGAAATTCCTCAGTGTCACAGCCTTTCAAAGACTTAGAAGAGTTGTTTACAATTATTGTGCATAATCATATTTATTTTAATGACATAGAAAAGTATTAAGAGAAGGTGATTACTTGTAATTATTTTGTTTCTCTCAGAAAAAAGTGAGCTCATCAAAGAGAAGTCATGTTTTTGTTTTATATCCATTTATTAAATCAATTATTGTAGTATAGGCCACACGCTTACAAAAGTATTAATATTTTTTATTTTGATGTACACAGTTACCACACCTCCCAACCACCAAATTTCTTAAGACTCTAATAATATCTCACTCACCCATCAGCCTCTTCATTCCTTTTCTAAGAATTTGCTACCACCATTGAATGAGCATTCCTCTTATTTTTTGCTTCTTGGACCACACCCAATGATGATCAGGGGTTACTCCTAACTATGCTCTCAGAAATCACACCTAGCTTGAGGGACCATCTGGGGTGCTAGGGGATCAAATCAAAGTCTATCCTAGGTTAGCACGTGCAAGGCAAACACTCTACTGCTTGCGCCACTGCTCTGTCCCCTAGCATTCCTCATTTTGTTATTCAGGACCAAGGGCTTGTTATCATTTTATATTTTCCATTTTGTTTTCTTTATATCACACAGGTACATGAGATTATCCCATATTTTTCCCTTACCCTCTTACTTCAATTAAAATGACATGCTCTAGTTCTATTCAAGTTTCAGCAAAATATCTGATTTCATAATTTTAAAACTGCATTGTGTTTATTTATATGCACTATATGTTACACACATGAACACACATATACATAATATATATAAAGCCCTTTTATTTATTTTCTTATTTGGGTTGTTTCAATATCTTGGTTATTTTTCTAAGTGCTATAACGAAATAGGTGTATATACAACTCTTGCTTATTTTCAATAAGTTTTATTTGTTTATATATTTAAAGAAAATGCATCACATATTTGACAAAATTGATTTGTTTCTAGGTAAGTGAAGACAAAGGTATTGAAAAAAATAAAATGAAAGAGAAGAAAAAAGTAAGAATAAAGCAACAGTACAGTAACAAGAAAATTTGTAAAAAAAATAATTGCATCTCTAATTAAGTCATTAATACAATAGTAGAAGGTGTACTAAGCTCTTGTTAGCTGTTTATTTGTTAAATCAGGGTTTTCCTTTAGGGATGACAGCATCAAACAAATGAAGTTGTCTAGAAATTTAAAGCACTATTGGTGGTATTATGAATTTTAGGGATATGTACTCAGCTGCTAGGCCTACCAGAAGAAGGATGATACAGGGGGAGGGTGCCCACACTCACTCTACAAAGGCTTGGAGATAACAGCCCCCAAATCAGCATACCAGAAGTGTGATCAGATTGGTTTTCCACGAGAATCATAGGGGGTCAGTGATAAAGCAAGGTCATCAGGGAAATAGTGATCCTGGGTGATGATTAAAACATTTTGAATTAATGTTTTCTGGTTTGGGGAGTAATGCTATGAAGTAGAATCACAAGTTCATGTGTAAAAGCTCTTTATCTGTTTTTCAAGTTATCTCCACATTTTTATTGTTTGTTTGTTTGTTTGGGAAGGTTGGGTTTTGTTTTCTTTTGTTTTGTTTTTTTGGTCACACCCAGCAGCGCTCAGAGGTTACTCTTTGCTCTACCTATGCTCAGAAATTGCTCCTGGCAGGCTCAGGGGACCATATGGGATGCTGGGATTTGAACCACCATCCTTCTGCATGCAAGGCAAATGCCCTACCTCCATGCTATCTCTACAGCCCTGGGATTGAGGCTTTTATGTTTTAGGGTCACATCTAGTGGCATGCAGGGGTTATTCGTGACTCTATGCTCAGAAATTACTCCTGGCAGTCTTGGAGAACCATGTGGGATACAATAGCCTGAACTCTGGTAGACTCTGGTGCAAGTTAAACTCCATATCAGTTGTGCTATTGCTCTGGCCCCTCCATTCTGTTTTTAATTCAGGCTGAATCTGACAACATTCTCACCAACAGTGAATGAGGATTCATTTTTCACCACAAACCCTGACAACACTAGTAGTTCATAAAATGCCTATTTTGTTTGTTTGTTTTTGAGACACACTTGGCAGTGCTCTGGACTTCTTCCTGGCTCAGAACTCAGAGATCTCTCCTAGCAGGCTCAGGGGACCACATAGAGTGCTGAGGTTTCAACCTCAGTTGTTTATCTGTTAGGTAAATGTATGTCTTAACTACTGAATAATCCTCCAGACTCTAAAAGCTTTAAATTAAACCAGAGATTCCCAATCTAGGAGGTACATGAAACATATCTTTCACTCAAATATTTTCTTTCAATTTCTATGTGCCAAAGAATAATTAGAATAAATAGAAGATCAGTCTTCAAGAGCTCACTGTATCACAAAGAAGATTAATGTACATAGAGGCACATGCATTCACCCTGGGAACACAAGGCAGGGGCAATTGGAAGAAGTCTTATTCTCAGTAAGTATGAAACTTCTCTCAAAATGTGTTGCAGTGGCAATGGAGGACAAGTTGATGTCATTTTATTCCTTTAAAAAAAAAAGAAAAAAAAAAACAAGATTCAAAAAAAAATTCCGAAGCTAACTTTCCACAGCCATCATATAGAGCTGAGATTAGAACTGTTTCTGAAGGCTCAGTGACTCAGCCCTACAAAATAAATGTTCTGTTCCAGCATTGCTTGGCAAAAAGCCCTCCTTGCCATGAGTAGGAAAGATGTTAGATTTTATTTCATATTCAATATATCTTATATAACCCACTTGGAACTCACTGAAATTTTAATTCTTGCTTTATCTCAGACCCCAAAGAGACTCCTGGAAGTGAATAATGGGGAATATGCCACCTATTTTTTCTTTTTCTTTTCTTTTCTTTTTTTTCTTTTTTTTTCTTTTCTCTACTTCTTGATTATTCCTTTAAAGGTAATGTAACTACCATTTCCTATTATACAAAAGCGAAAGGTTTGAATCAATTGTGTGGTTTTCTTTCCCCCCGTTTACATCTATTTAAAATTTACTATTTCTTTTTGAGGGTCACAAATATCATATTCTTCCTCATCCCTACCATTTACATAATATTGGCTCTGCTAACAGCACCCCATTTCTAAGTCCTATTGATTGTGCACTCTTATTGGTCTTTTCTTTATTGCTCTTCTCTTTATTTCTCTTGTCATCAATTAATCACCTACCTTATTTTATTGTTTAAAAGTCTAAAGACTCTTTTCTCCTAAAAAGACTCCCTAATCCCAACCCCTATCAGCTTTATTGGCAAATTTTTATTGTTTCTGTCTTGATTTTCACCAAGTCAAGGCACTTGCTTACTTGTACATCTATGAATCTGGTGTATCCACATTCTAATGTTTTCTCAGATCAAGTCTTTTGTGGGTTACTTTAATCTATCTTGCCAAATCTCCTCCTTCACAAGGTACTACCACATACTCTATCATCTTTCTTAAATACTCCAGTTAGGAAGGTTTTCCTTTTGCTCAGAACTCAAAAAACTTATAAATCTCAGCTCTGATTAGGTTCTCAACTTGACAGACTCAGATAAAAACAAAACTCTATTCATACCTATGTAACAACTTCTTTGATGTATTTGTTAATTATTGTGAGAAATACCTGCATTAAAATATCTTATGAAATTTTGCTAGACTAAGAAATTACTGTTCAATTGTCAAAGTTGAAAATTCATATTCAGGAAAAGTAAATTCCTAAAGAACTTTGATCTACACAGCTGATGAGTACTTGAATATGTGCTGAAGCTTGGGTCTGTTAAAGGACAGGTATATATGTCACATTTTAAACACTTAGATAAAAAGGGCTATGCCTAGGATCTTTAAAACGCACCAGTGGTTAACAGAGTAGAAATATTTAATGGATATAGAGAAAAACAGTTTCCTTTTACAAGTGCACTGTGACCTCTGTTTTAAAAGAGAGAATATCAATGGTGTTTAAGCCAAGCTTTAAATACCCAACTGCTTTTAGAGTGTGCTGAAGTCAACACCTGTTTTTCTTTCAGAAATACACACATATTTTCATTCCTAAGAAAAGTACACTAAAGAGAAATTCTCTATGACTAGAAAAAGGGACAGTCTTAGAAATCACTCTTTGGTAGTCACAAAGACGTCTAAACATGTATTAGCTAGTCCTTTTCTCCCAACTATCATTTATGGACTTAACATGCTGGCACCTGTCTTGCATCTTATGCTTTGACACAGAGAATGGTGACACAAAACTAGCAAATTTAGCTAGAACAGCTCTTTGAGAGTTGTCTGTCCACAGAAGCCTTCTATGAACTTGCTCCAATACAATTTAGGCATCTCACATAGCATGAATAAGATGTGGTCATTATGGCAGAGAGAAAATAGCAAAACTTACTTGAACATGGTTTCCCAAACAGAAAAACTTATCATTCATATGATGTTAGAAATAAGGTTAGCGGCATGTAACTTTTTTTCTAAACACTGAAAGGAGATGGCTTGTTTTAAGTTTTAAAAGTTCAAATCTGCACAGCCAGTTGATTAAGGAAATTTCCACAAGCCTCAGAGATTCTGTGAAGATTCTGGCTACTAAGAGAGTCAGTCTATGTGATGAAAGATAACTGGTTCAGGTTAAAGAATAATGCTTGCAACCTCACTGTGGGTTCAAGAAGCTCTACCCACTAGAATCAGTTAATATTATGCAAGCTTTGAAAAGAGAAATGTTTTTGTGACTGAGATAACCTAGGGAGAATACAAAGTCTGATTTGATGAAAAGCCTCTGGTAAAATTAGAACCTGCTTCTATGCTTATTCAAGGAAAATAGAAAGTAATGAAAATTAAAAGAGTGGCAGAGGAATCTTGCAAAAATTCTGACAAGATGGCAATCTAGAATTCAATAGAGTTGATTTGGTCTTTCTCTATGGTTTCGTCAGGTTTTTTTCCCTTCCTATTTCTTTTTCTTGCTTCTGTCTCTCAAATATAGACACATGTCTTCTTTCTTGGTAAATTCATTATATGTATAAAAGCACTATTTTTCAGGGAGGATATGTAAATTTTTAAATGAAAGACTCTTGCAGACAGAGGTAGCAATACAATCATCAGCAATTCATCAATAAACAATTACTACTCGGTGCAAACTTAATTCAAGGTGCAGGACAATGTTCCACAGAGAAAAGTAGCAGCCAATTTTAGATATGTTTCAAAGATATTTCCTGGCAGATGGCATTTTGTCTGGGTATCTTGAATTGTAAACTGTTTATTTTATTAAGATCCAGGAATAGAATCTGTACACCTACATGTTTAACATGGATATCCACTAGCACACCGAAGCCAACACACTAGAAAAGACTGAAGTATACCTCCCACAAAGGATAGACCTAGTAGACCAAAGCAGGCTCTAAAGTCAAAGCTGAGGATATAAAAACAAAAATTAACAGAGAAAAAAAAGACTGTCAGGGCTAGTTGGCTGATAGTTCAAAGGTTGATGTGCATGCCTTACTTGCGTTAGGACTGAGTATATTTCCCAGCACTGCATGATTGCCACCCAGCATCACTGTGTGTAGTTTGGTGACCTCCTAGGCACCACTGTGGCCTTGATGGCCCTAGAATCTCAGAGATAAGCACTTAAAATCTCTAAACATGGTACACCTATTGTTGCTATTGTTGCTAATTTGACACCAGGTGTTTTTAAGTATTATTGTGAAGGCCATAAACTCAAAATTTGGGAAACTAACTGTAGAACTTTATATTTAAAGATCCTCATAAAAACACTATAAGACTGTTGTTGATCTAGGTACACTGTAAAGTGTGACAATTAGTTATTTGCAACTCAATGTCTTAACCATGGGTGGGTTGGAACAGAGATCAGTTTTATTATGTAAGGTAGGAGCACCCCAAATTTCTGTGTACATTTCCTCTTGTTTTTAAGCCTAGCACCATACAAAGATGTAGATCTTTGGGATTCTAATCATGGTGTTATGAGGGAAATTAACAATTATATATAGGAACACCTATAAAATAGTAAGTGCCTAGTAAATACTGAACTTTGGGTTAAATTTTTTTATTCTTAAATTGTTATTATATGATCTTGGGTAAGCCTTAACGTCTCTGAAGTTCAATATCTATATTCATGAAATAGACATTTTAACACAACCTTTGCCTGTACCTGGTCTGTTATCAAATGTTATTTAAAGCATTTCTCTTTTGAGCTCTATGTTGAAGGATACAATAGAAATTTTTGTTTTCAGGGCCCGGGAGATAGCATGGAGGTAAGGCATTTTGCCTTTCATGCAAAAGGTCATCGATTCGAATCCCGGTGCCCCATATGGTCCCCCGTGCCTGCCAGGAGCAATTTCTGAGCATGGAGCCAGGAGTAACCCCTGAGCACTGCCGGGTGTGACCCAAAAACAAACAAAAAAAAAACAAACCAAAAAAAAACAAAAGAAGAAATTTTTGTTTTCAAGGCCTTGGGAGACACTGATGAGAACAAGGGTTTTGTTCCCAAGTCTCTGTTTCAGCTGGCATTACTAAAATTCTTACTAATTGAAAATATGGTTTCAATTTCCCATAGAGCTCTGGTAAATTCTATGTTCTTAACTTTTCTAACTATGTGAATATAGTTCATCACTTCTGGTATGATTTCTCAGTTATTTTGTCTTATTTTTGTGAGGTTGGGATGTTGAGACATAACTAAGGGTACCAGGGATTACTCTGACTCTATGTTCAGAGATTACTGCTGGTGGTGCTCAAGGACCCATTGATAGCACCAGGTATCAAATTCAAATTAGCCACTTGAAAGCCAAAGGTATTATCAAACCCTGAATTCTCAGCTGTTGCCTCACCTGTATTAGTAAATTAGTAATTTCACTGTCTTGAATTCTGCATTTTATCAATTACTCTTAAATCCTCACTATAATACATTTTTAGAGATCTTTTATTTTTTTTTTATTTTTGACAACTCACATTCCTTCCAATATAGCTGTGGGTCAATAATAATTACTAACATGAAGTATGAGCACAATGTCTGACAAATAGTAAAATGTTCAGATATTCACCAAATATATATGATTGTCTAACAAGTTCCATATTAAACCCTATATCCAGCTCTTCATTTATTAATTACTTTGCATAGCATATGTTTGGTAGAATGTAGATGACTTTATATATGAGGCTAGATACTATTTTAAATTAATATTTTACTCCGTGAGGTCACAGATGTGCTAGGAATAGTAATTCATAATTAAGTGCATGTTCCTGAAAGAAATTATTTGTGTTTACATTAATTTTTTTTTTCCTTACTCTGATTGTATTTTGTGAGTAAACTGTGTTTCTTAGGTCCTCTGAGACTAGGCAAACCTTTTTAGAGGATCTATGTGCTGTATGCATGATCAAGCCCACTGCAACAGTGACAAATTCAGGAAATCTGTGAGAGACTGATTCTTTGGCTGTAGAATTGTCATATTTACTTATAGGTATTTTTTCTCCCTATGGACCAGCATGCAGCCATTTGTCTAGAAACACAGTGTCTTTTTACTACCCATCTTATTGTTTCAAATCACACAAATAGAATAGATCTCTCAGTCATCATGTGTCCTCAAAATGAATGTTCTTTTCTTGCTTCAGGGATTTCTTCTATATAATCGTTGGCATGATATTTAAACTCTTTGTGTAAGAGTGTCCTCGTCCGTAAAAATGGCAAAATAACACCTTTCTAATAAAGATGTTTTTAAATCCTGAGTATGTACAACTTATTTTTTTAATCAAAGAATTTCGGGTTGTCAAGTTCATTCACTTGAGATGAAACAATCTTTTCAAGAAAAGTTCTTAAAAAGCTGGCAATCTATGTGTATAAAAAGGGTTTTGGAACTCATGCTCATTGGTTCTGGGAAATAATCTACAGTATATTCTTCTAGAAAAGCCTGGCAGCTGTAATTATGCCTAAAAATGCAGTCATCATGTTTGAATACGACCAGATCCATAGACACACTCTTTTCCTAGAACGAGATGTAAATTGAGCTGTGAAAGATTCTGGCTACACCTGCCCATGCAGAACATAGCTTGCCATCTCAGGAGGGGAAGGTGGGCTGAGTTCCCACCCTGAGGAAGCCACACTTGCTGCGTCCAACACGCATATTCACCAATTACCCCTGGCCCTGCCTCATCACTGTTTCCCTAAAATTCCCTGTGAGAATACGGATCTGACTATACTTCTGGTATAACAGTATTGGGCTGATATCACCATGTATTGAGTGTGGACACCCTCCTCCATATCTCTGTCCTTTAGGGAAAGCCTCGCAGCTGTAATAATGCCCACAAATGCAGTTGCCATGTTGAAGAACCAGGCCTTCTTCAGGATACCGTACAGTGTATATGCCCCTAAAATTTGTATTATTGTATCTTTGAATTTCTGGACAACCTTATTTGCTTGATGCTGTCATCTCTAAAGAAACATTCAGGTCAGAGCAGTGGCTCTAGAGGTAAGGTACCCACCTTGCAAGCTCTAGCCTAGGATGGACCTCGCTTTGATCCCCCAGGGTCCCATATGGTACCCTTCAAGCCAGGAGCAATTTCTGAGCGCTTAGCCAGAAGTAACCCCTGAGTATCTGTGCCTGCCAGGAGCAATTTCTGAGCATGGAGTCAGGAGTAACCCCTGAGCACTGCCAGGTGTGACCCAAAAACCAAAAAAAAAAATTCAAATTTAACAGACTCGACATATAAAAAAAATCCTACTGAACTTTCTGCCATTGATTTAATAACTTCACTGATGATACAATAATTTTCACAAATGAGCTTGTTACTGTACTTTTTCCTTTTTCTTTCTTTTTTTCTCTACTCTCATTTTTTCTCTTCTTTCCATTTTTTCCATAATTTTGCTTTCATTTATCTGGAATCAAGTGCATAATGATCAACTATAACAACTATGATTAATTTTCTTTAAATAAACTAAAATATCTACATTAAATGCAGGACATTAAATGCAGGTTCATTCAAAAATTAAAGTTATAATTATCCCATATCTAGCAATTCCTTTTATAATGTACCCCAAAATAATATGAACACATTCATAAAATATATTTCTACTCATGTTTATATTAGACTTATCAATAGTAGCTAAAATATGAAAGACATCAGGGGCCAACAAGATAGCATGGAGGTAGGGAGTTTGCCTTCCATGCAAAGGGATTGGATGGTGGTTTGAATTCCGGCATCCTATATGGTCCTCTGAGTCTGCCAGGAGCAATTTCTGAGCATAGAGCCAGGAATAACCCCTGAGCGCTGCCTGGTGTGACCCAAAAATAAAAACAAAAATAAAACAAACTAAAAAGGACATCAATAGATGATTGAGCAAATTGTTATATATAGAGAGATAGATACAATGAGTATTATTTAACCTTTAAAAGGAAACAAATATGATAAATGTTAAACACAGGAATCTCTTATATAAGCAAAGTAACCACAAAGAGCAATGATAACATATTTTTACTTAGATGAGACTTTTAAATTACTCAACTTTCTAGAGACAAAAAACATAATAACAGTTGCTAGAAGCCAAGGGTATCATAAAACGGTAGTATTTTTAATGCAAAAAGTTAGTGTTTTAAAAAAAGAAAAAAGAAAAGAAATGGATGTTGGTGATGAGCAGAGATAGCTACACATTATGAATTCATTTACTACCACTAAAAATATGCTTAAAGTTATTGATATTATCAATTTTGTTGTACAGGCTTTACCACACTTTAAAAATGCTAGCAACAGGTCATCTGTTAAATAAAAAGCTATTTCAGAATGACGCAGAGTCAGATTACTCGAAAGTGTGATATTTAGTATCAGGAGTTTGTAAAAGAGTTGAAGTCCTTAGGTCTCTGGTTATCTCTGTGCTGCTTCTTATTTTACCTAGTTAAAAAAATTCACATATTGCATGCTTTAGTTACTGTGGTAGGTATACAGCTAGAATAAAAGAATAAATCATGGCCTGTGGCCTCAGTTGAGGAAAGCTCAGTATACTTTCTTTCCTGGCTCATATCAACTCATTTGTTCTACCTAGCTATCATAAAGAAACTGAAACACTTGCAAGTTTGATCTTTATGTGTTCTTTTAAAATAAACTAAAAAACATATATAGTCAAAAAAAAACAAAGTAAAGAGCATTCAGATAATAAAGATAAATCTAGATTGAGTAATAAATACAAATGTCATGCTAAACCGATCAACTGCAAACCAGCTTGTATAAATCTTTATGATTTAGAATGCTATCAACCTGCTTCTTGGACTGAAGAACTAGAGAGTCTCATATAAAGTAAATATCTTACCTTTTCCTGTAATTAAATTTAAATGTTATTAATATTTCCTGTCCTTTTATCTTTATAAAAGTCATATTTTCTAAAGTTTTATAGAAATCCAGGAAAATTTAAAGTCAATCATTTATGAACTAAGACTAAGAATGTTGTTTTCTCCTTTGATCCTTCCCACACTGAGTAGGAAGCAAGAACTTAACTTGTACACAAATCAGCACCAAGAACAATGTTGTACATTTGCTCATAAGATAAGAAATTTCTCTATATCATATTACTAGAAATAAAAGGCAAATATATTGAATATATAAATTGTAACTTTTATTGCTAGATAGGTATCCTAATTTGAAAAACTCCAGTCCAGATAAGTAAAAATTTGAATATGGAATCATCAAATATTTTAGATAGGGGAAGGAGAAAGAAACATACCTTTCTCCCTCATTGCACAGCGAGACAATATTTTCTTATTTAATAACTCAATGTTGTTGAATATCAATGACTTTCTTTACACCACAACAATTTTCTTTCCTTTTCTTTTTCTTCTTTCTTTTTTTTTTATCAAGTATCTTCTCCCTGTAACGTCAGCAATAATCACTAATATTATTGCTTAGGCAATTGTGATGAGTAGAAGTGGTCTGTAATTGAAGAGTTCATTACCAAGATCAGCTGGTTCTCTGATTACAGTAGCAAGGTGAAATATTTATCCTCACCCAAAAGCTCCAACGCAACCATTTTCGAAGTCACCTGCTTTTCACTCCTTTTTCATTTGAGCCCGATGAGCTTGTCAGCAAAATTAAAGGTATGTCATTCACTTCGTGCCTGCATTGCAAAGGACTATAAACCTGCCAACCTCTTTGATGAAATAAAAGGATTTTATTTATGATTCATGTAGGAATATGAGGTTATTTTTATTCCGTCAGTACACTAATAATCAGACTCGGGCTCAGGAAATGAGGAGCCCAACTGACAGGGAAGGTTCTGATAAAGGGGAACCCTCTAGGGTGTTTGCCCCTCTTTGTAATCTCTTCTCTAGTGTGAGGTTATGAGCAAGGCAGAGTGTGAGCCAGCTATAAGGGTTGGCTGCAGGAACAAAGACAGTTGCAATCCAGCAGGATTTGGGAAACCATTCGATAAGGGGGAGGGAGAAAAAAAAAAAAGACTTCCTACTACAGAAAAAAAAAAAAAAAGTTCTTACTCCGGCCTCAGGTTAGCAATTTGGAGCTTCCCTTTTCATTTGATGTCTCCAGTTCAAAGACAGATGATCTTCCAATCTGCACTCCTACTGGGCATTCTAGCCAAAGTTAAAAAAATATATAAAAAGATAAGTTAAAGAAAGAGAATGGAAGAAAAGCCAATTGGCCAGGTTTCTTCCACAATCATTAACCATTTGTTCCTGCAACCAATGTCCTTGGTTGAGGTGATCTGACTTAAAGGCAAACAAATGTGGCAGAGTATATTTCAAAGGACACCCTTGCCTCGTTATTTCAAATACGCCCATAATTTGGTACCCTTTCATGTTTGCTCCTGCTCCGGGAAGTGCTTGGAAGTTATTTTAATTCAAGTTGGGGGTAGGTTTTCATTTCTACCGGATCCTTTCGGGAGATGACCTCAAGCAATTCTGAGTAAAAGTTATCACTGCATGAACTGGGCGATAGTAAGATCTGTGATTTGCTCAGTGGTGACACCTTGGCAGAGAAACACAAGACATACGATCTACCGAGGATGAAGTGCACTAAAGTTCACAGGAGGAAGGAAAATAATACTAATCCTCTATTCAAGAAGCAGGGAGTAAATGAGGTGCATTTTTTAAAGGTTATATGAGAAGCAAATATAAAATGGCAGAAGACTTTAGATGAGGCAAGAGTAGTTATCTGAGAGGTTCTGCTACAGAATGCTTTCTATGACCAGATCCAGGTTAATAATCTGCAGATATTTGTATGAGTCTGTGGGCCTTTCCAGAGAAGCCATACTGTAAGCTTAGTGGTTTGAGCAGTGAAAGTTCTGGCTTATCCCTTTGGAACTGAGAGGTCAAATTCCCTAGTGTTTATTTCCTCACTTTACCAAAGGGCAAATTTTCTGAGAATGTTATTGCACCCATGACTTAAACATATTTTAAATGGCATCGGAGCATTCTTCCAGGATGGCCAATGACCCGTATGTCACATCTCCAATAGTAAAAGTCCTGGCTGCATATCAAAGTAACCCAATCATGAGTCATGCATACTATAAGAGGGCATAAAGTGATGCTTCAGCAAAGGATCTATTGGCTGCTGAGGACAGTTGGGCACTTGGGCAGCTTTTCTATGTCAGAGAAAAACCTGAAAATAATGGGAGTAAGTCTTAGGACTTTATTTTCCACAGCACTCCTTTACACTGCCTGGGCACTAGGAAGTACAGCAGGTATCTTACTTCCTCCGTCCTTGATTTCATTCTCATGGAGCAGGGAGGGAGTTTCATTATACTCCTTTTATCAGCAGTGAAGTTTACAGCTGAATCCATAAGAGAGATCTGTGTGAAACATGAGCTGAGAGAGAGGCACTGCGTCTCACCATTAATAAGCCCTCTTCTGGGATCCGGCATTAGCGAGATTCAGCAGATCATGGAGCACAGGGGTATCATTTCTACATGATTACTCTAAATTCTTAAACCAGAGGCTTAAGAGAGAGGCTTCTCACAAAAGCAGCTATGGGAATTGTTGAATGATTGGTACAACACTTGCAGTGGGTTAAACCACTTCAGGTAGCTCCACTTGTGGGGCTTACAACCAGGTATTTATTTAGTAGCCTGCTTTATAGTGAGTGGGAACAGGTACAGAAGAAAAAGAAGTGATGCTACAGAAAAAGGCAAGATTTACTCACTCTCTTAGCCTGGTGTGCTGTGCTCCTTATTAGCAGCACCCCAACCCTGTGCCCTCTTCCTGATATGTCAATTTTCCAAGCTTCTCACCAGTCTCTTTTTAGGACAGTAGCACCACTCTATGTTCTTAAAGTGGCTGATATACACTCCCTTTTTTTCTTTTGTGAAGAAATAAGAGGTTCAACTGGAATGGCAAATTCAGATAACGAACTTAGTCTTTTATCTACCCAAGTTTCCCTCATCTGGAGAAATATTCATTATTCAGAATAGAAAAGGCTGGCGCAATTTTATTTCTCTATTGATTTAAAAGTCCAGTGTCTCCCACAAAAGGACTCTCTGAAGGAGTCATACCTAAATGTTTTTGGGTGTCTTTCATTTAGTTCAGACTAAATTCTGTTTCCACATTTTAAAACAAGTATGAGCTATCTATATTTAGAGCAAGTCAACTCTCAAAGAAGGGACTTTATGCAGGGGGAAGTGTTCTATGTACCCCTTCGATTTGCAAGTGAGTTTATTATGGCCCAGGGGGCAGACCAAAGACTCACTTCATCTTTAGTATTATAGCTCAAAAGTTAATCACTTACACAATTGCCTAACATATAAGATGTTTGTATGAGGCCTATCTTATTCTTAATCAAATTGATTTTGTGCTATTCTCTTCTTGCTTTAAAGGTTGGCCTTACTTCCCCATGTTAAGAAATTTTTCTTGAAGAATGTGCTATTCACTGTTTCTAAAAGCCCAAAGTCTTTCAGGACATTCTGAGCTGAAATATTTGACATGTTAAAAACACTTTGGCCATCTTCAATGGCAATGTGATTTGCATTTTCAGGCCTCTTCTTTGGAAACCACTTAAACCTATTTGAAAGCATTTTCAAGATATTTACATCTATTTGAGATCTTGTTATCTCTTATGGCTGCATTTTGTCTCCTTTTATAGAGTGACGTCCAATCCACAATGTGACTGTATTTGAACATAGAATTTTTATAAATTTATATATGAAACAAAGTCATAATGTAGAATCATAATTCATAGGATTGGATTTCTTTAATGCATTGTTTTTAATATATCAGGGATTTTTAATATGTTTTAATACTTATTTTAGTTAGACATCATGATTAAAATATTAAGAGTGGAGCCAGCACAGTAGTATCACGAGTAAGTAGTTGACCTAGCAGGTAGCTTACTAGGTTGGATTCCTAGCACCATATATGGTTCTCTGAACCTGCTAAATATGATTTCTTAGTGTTTTTTTTTTGGGGGGGGGCCCACACCCGGCAGTGCTCAGGGGTTATTTCTGGCTCCATGCTCAGAAATTGTTCCTGGCAAGCACAGGGTACCATATGGGACACTGAGATTCCAACCGATGACCTTCTGCATGAAAGGTAAACACCTTACCTCCATGCTATATATTTGTTAGAGTATCTTTGTAAAAATACTATAAACATAATACTGATATGCAAAGTTAACCTTCACCTTCACCATCATCAAAGTACCTAAGACACTCCCAAACTACTATTCTTTTCTTTTAATTTATTTTGAAGAGAGGGGGGAAAGAAGGAGGCACACATACCAGTGCTCAGGGTTTTATTTCTGTTTCAGTTTTAGAAAGATTATTCCTACGGGTTCTCAGAAAGCTATATGTGATTACAGGGATTAAACTCCAATTGAATTTAAAGGTTTAATCCAGGTGTAATATCTCTCAGACCCAAAGACAATTGTTTATTTAAGAAGAGAATAAAAAATTCCAGCTTTCTCTTCTTTATACAAGTACAGAAAAAAAATAATGTAAGAGTACACAGTAAGAAGGAAACTGTCTATAAGTCATAAGGAGAAGTCCCACCATAAACTATCTCTGCTGGCACCTTGTTGTTGCACTTTGTCACCTAGTCTGTGCTATCTTGCTAAGGCAGCTGGAATAGCTGAAGACACACACCTAACCATTTTACAAAAGATTCCAAGAAATAAGGGATCACACAGTAACAAAACTAGGAACAAAATACACATCTGCTTTCAAGTTCTGCTTATTTCACTCTTATATTGCAATCAGAGGTGTTAAAAATTCTGGGAAAGAAAGAATTGAATTGGAATGTACAAGTGGAATCGTGATATTATACCACAGTTGTTGATTTAAAAAATATTATCTTTCCTTTTGCTTGTCCATTTATCTGAGATACAACGACCTCTGGATACCTACTCCAGTAGCTGGTAGGAGGGAAAGGGAAGACAAAGTTGGTAGTTACCTTTGGAAGACAGATAGTTTATCAAATCTGAAAACCAACTCTAAAGAGCTTTACAAAGAACTAATATGAGGAAAATTCTCTTAAAGAAACATCTTGTTGTCTCTCTCAGCCTGTGTATATACTCATATTTTCTTCCATAAGAAATAGTAGTTTTGGGGTTTAAGCAATAACACCATGTGTTAGGTGCTTGCCTTGCATGTGGTTGAGTTTGAACTGAGTTCAATTGAACCTGAGTTCAATTCCCAGCACCCAATATGATACTCTGAACCTGCCCAGAGTGATCCCTGAGCACAGAGCCAGGAGTGAGTTCCAGGTATGACTGAGCATGATACCAAAACCAACAAATAGATAAATAAATGATAAAATAAATAGAAAGGTGGTAATGAAAAACCAGAGAGATTATACATTAAGTACATCACTGGCCTTGAAATCAACTGACCTACGGTTCAATCCCTGCACCTCATATGATCCCCAAAGAATTGGCTCAAGTGATCCTTTAATGCAAATTCAAGAGTAAGCTCTTGAGTACAGAGCTAAGTAAACAAACAATAAAAGGTGGGGTTTAATAATGTTTTTATATAGAGTGGAAATAAAAAATGAACAGACCTAATCACCAAACTCAAAGTCAACTACAACAAAATCAAGATCCCCAAACTACAACAATATATACACAAAGGGTACCTCTTACACTAGCAGTCCAGAGCCAAAAAGGAGAGGTATTGGATACAGGCTGGGAACAGGGGTGGAGGTAGGATAACATTTGTTGTGGAAATGACCCTAATTTACTATCACTATGTACCTTAAATATATGTGAAAGACTTTAATTCACTTTAGTTACAATAAAAATGATAAAAAATGGTTCTAGAACCATAGACATTATGAAAAGCTTATCTTTCATATCAAGAAAAATTCAGATAGATCAAAGATTTAATAAAAATTGGAGCACATTTGCAAGCATACAAACCACAGTCAAAAATTAATAGTAAAAATATTAATCAACAAATTAATAGTTTTTTCTTTGGAACACTAATAGAGGGATTGGTGTAGTTTTCTGCAACAATAAAATGGAATTTAAATACTATTGTATGCAATATATTAAAATTAATATATAATAAAAAAGACAAATGTCGCAAGAATTTGAGGCAAATAATGAGAATTAGCAATAAAATCTAAAATGGCAAACATGTAGTTAAAATGGTTCATTCTTTCTCTGACTCAAATATGATAAAATAAAATGATAAGATAATTTTATATGAGAGCATATGGATATATATTTTTTAATATCCAGATTGACTAGGGTGTGTTTCTTCACTTGTGTAAAGTGCTACTGAGGGGGTAAATCAGAAAACATTACATGAAAAACAAATAGCAATTTAATAAAAGCCTTTAAATCTATTACTCTTTGACTTGACAACTTTAATACTAGAACCTGTTGGAGAAATGATTGAATAAGTAGGCATATGTACAGAAATGCTCATCACAGGTTTGTTTATAAGAATAGAACTGGTACAGAAATATCAAAATGCTCAGCATCAGTGCACAGATTATTAATATGTTTCACAGTATAATTGTTAACAGTGGTGAAGAAGATACTCTGGATTTTAATTTATAATGCTGTCATGATTAATAAGTGAACAAAGCAACTGATAAATTACAGTTTTATAGATATCTTAAAAGAATGTATAAATGTATTTTAAAATTTTAAGGAAAATCTTCACTGAAATTAGAAGTCTACAAGAGTTTCTCTCTGGGCATGCAGTTAGATTATCCTATTTTATTTTTCATTTTTATTTATCTTATTTTTATCCTATTTATCTTATTTTTCCAATAACAATTCTGCTTATTTTTAATAAAATATACCCTGTAAGATGAAAGAATAAAATGACTCAAAGACATCATGTTATTATAGAGAATATGATTAGGGAGAATAGTTCTTGGAAATGGAAACAGGAAAGGCCTACTGTTTTGCCCGTTTTAGGTGTTTCTTTAAATGTGGTTTGAGATATAGCACTGTTTGGAGATCTTTCTAGAAGACCAAGTTCAACACTCATACCATTAAAATCTGGAACTCTAGGACAGAGTCTAGAGACTTGCAACTTTGGCAAGATTTGTAGATGATTTTTGTGCATTATCATAAGAATTTAAGACTGGCTGATTAATTACTTTTATCATTTACATTTAAGGGTTTCTGAGTAATGCTCTGTCATACTGTTTGACAATTACATGCTGAGTAGCTTCTAGTAATGTCCTGTGACTGCACTGACAGCTTGGTGCTCTATAAGGCAATTGAGAAAAAAAAAATTCAGGGTATTCTGGATATGAAATCAGCTTACACCTTCCCTTTCCTCTCTAGAGCTTCTGCTTCCATGATTTTTAGGTCTTATAAATTACTCTGATCTGTAAATATCTTTGACATTAGCAATTTGCATTAGGGGCAGTTCTAACTAACAACAAGTGGGCCTTATCATTTGGGAATGATTTCGCATCTCTCAAGGGAACCTGACTTTAAAACTTGCCAAGGAGGTCATTTATATTAGAGGGAAAGTAAAACATCCCAAACCCTGATGCCCTCCTAAGACTGAAGTATATATTTTAATCCAATTGAGGAAAAGAAGAAAAACGTTCTTTATAAAAATCAGTCACCTTTCCAGGGGTGTGAGATGCTAAAACCAAGTTTTCTGTAAAGTTTAAGCACAGGATCTGAATCTGTCAGCCTTCCAAAGTTTGATGATAAAATGATCTACAGAGTGTGTGTAGTTCCTCTCAAATGCCACTGACTGTTTCAGTCCCTGTCTGACTTTTAATTGCTTTTCCAAATTACCAGCAGGTGGTGCAAGAGTGTCCAAGTCCATGAACTCCCCCGGTGACTGGCTCCTGTTCTGCAGAGTCAGTCAATAAGTCTACCCCTCCTTTCTGTGAGTTCTTCTCATAATCCTAACATGGCTCCTCTGCACTTGAATAATCACAAGGGAATAAGAAGCAACTTTAAAACACATTTTGTACCTTTTAAAATGTGTTAAATATAAATGTAGAATCAAAGAAACATGCATTAATTATAGAACTGCGTTAAGAAAAGGGAAAAGAATTCCATTACTAGCAAACCCTGCAGAAACACATAGCTATCTTCTGCTGGCAAGAGAGATATAGAGAAATTCAGAGAAATCTTTATAATTTAATGTCCCTTATCTCCCACTTAATAGGAGATGTTTAGGTGGGCTTAGAAAGCCAAAGTTGGAACAGAAAAGGGCGTTAAGTTACCTTAACTGGAAAAATCTGAAGGAGCAAGGAAATAAAACTGGCTAGTGTCTGAACACTCTAGTAAATTAATTGGTTGTGTAAGTGAGGAAGATGCTCTTTACTTCTAAAATTGGAATTATCTTCTGGTTTATTTTTTGGAATACTTAGGATCAAGGAAGAATGGGAAAGCCTTGTTTTAAAAATGCACCAAGCAGCTACAAGATATTCAATCAAGCCTGTGCATAGAAATGGCTGGAAGAAAAGTTAATTAGGAAAAATATGAAAGCTTGAATTTACTTATATTATTAGCACTTGTGTATCTCTAAAGAAAAACTAACTTAGACAAATAAACTCTAAAAGCAATAAAAGGAAAATGATACCATTTGGCTTATAAGGCAGAATGCAGTCCAGGCTGACAGAATCTGCTTTTTCTAAAGATTTTCCCTCCTGTAGGGACCATTTTTCACAGATCCTGTCCAATACTGACTTATTGTTTCTAAAACTGCTAACCAGGGCTTCTTGATTTTTTTCTATTGATGACCCCCTTTTGCCCAATAAACTTAATATAGGTTAGAAGTACCAAAATCATTTCAGATGCATTATATGGTTGATATTGAATGAATTTTTAATAAATATACATTTAGAAACTTTCAACTGTTTCAGAATTTTTCATAAACCCACAGTAAGGTACCATATAGGTCCACAAATCATAGTTTAATAAACTATATTCTAGAGACACGTAAAAGGTCTATAAAGACCATAAAAAAGACCGAGATACATTAGGTGACTCTAATCAAAGTCTTGATTTTGAAGGCAAACTTTTAAAATAAATAATCATTATGTTCGAGAACATAATTGTAGACTACCCCACCCAAATAGAAAGTAAAGAAGATATTATTTGAAAACAGTAGTTAAAAGAAATATTCCATATACAAATACAGAGGCAGGAAATGAAAATGAAATCAATTTCTGTATTACACTCATAAACTTGTTCTAAACTGTGACTGAAACAAGACTTGAGCCCCAAATTAGAACATATTTTCACAATCTAAGAGGTGATACTGTCACTTAAGATTATCTGTAAGCACATACTAAACTAATATTTGATAGTTGATGGATATAGGTGATGTATAACAGCTAATATGATACAGTATTCAACTGAAAAATGTAATACCATGGATTAATGTAGTAAAAATATTCATAATCATAGGATTAATATTTAATGTTAATAGCAAATAGTTTGATGTGTTTTACTTCCTGCTTATATAGTCATGAAAATAGACACCCAGTAAAATGTTGACAAACCTACGTTAAGATAGAATAAACAAAAAACAGAGAAAAGACCACTCTCCTAGACAGAATGACACAATTGTTCTAAACCTTACTAAATTTAAGAATGTCTTTCTAGTTTTATCTGACATTTATAGCTTTCATCTTGAAGGGAAAGACATATTTTTTTTTTGGTTTTTGGGCCACACCCAGTGACGCTCAGGGGTTACTCCTGGCTATTCGCTCAGAAGTTGCTCCTGGCAGGCACGGGGGACCATATGGGGAACCGGGGGATCGAACCGCGGTCTGTCCTAGGTTAGCCCAGGCAAGGCAGGCACCTTACCTCCAGCGCCACCGCCCGGCCCCAGGGAAAGACATTTTTTCCTGATAAAAAAGCTGAATATTATTTGAGTATATTTCTTCTTCATAGAACACATTAGCGTCTAATAAATTATATATTTTACTTATTCTATTTTTCTCCAAATTAACTGTAAATCATGAGAGGCAAATTATTCATAGAACAAAAATATTAAACATTTTATACTGTCTCTAGTGCTGAAAACAGTGCTAGATGCAAGGTAAATTTTCAACTAATAATTTTCATAACTTCAAGACAGGCATTTTCTTTCTCTCACTAACTACCATTGTCATGATAGGTGGGAATGTTGCACTGTTTTTTATTTTTTTTAATAACTAAAACCCTACTACAAACATGCTTGTAATCATGATGCTTGAATAAAGAAAATAATAACTTTCATAACTTTTCACTATGCATTTAAATATTTATATATATATATCTTCTCAAATATATGTTTTTAAAGACCAGTATCACAACAAGACTTCTCTTACAGATCTCCTATTTGAATTCTACTTTCCTTTATCTTCTAGACAACCAAATAAGTAGTTTTTTCTTCACTAACCTCCCCAATCTCACCATATAAATCTATGTTTTATGGCATGTCACACAAAGAGCTTTCTTAAGTCTAAATTGGACTCCCAAGTTCAAGAAATCTTGTAATGGGTAAACTGTCTGTAATGTGTTGCACTATACCACCTTATGCCTCATGTGTACTTGTTGATTATTCTCTTCCTCTTGAATTTTTTCCTCTTGTTTTCTGTGACACTACATTACCTTATTTATTTATTTATTTATTTATTCAAAGGATCTTTATTTGTTTCTCTATTTCTGCATTAACCAACCTATATTTTAATAATGTGGTACTATATATATTAGGTGGTTATGATACGTCTTTCTTTTTTTATTTAAATTGGAGCCAATACTTGATTTTTTTCTGATTTAGTTAATAGAAAATTGCTTTTATTTCTGTGTTTATGTGGGGACAACAGTTAATTTATTATAGTCCTTACCAATGTTTACTTTCCTATTTAAAGTAAGATTATCTGTTATCTTAGTTGTTTAAATAGTTGTTAAATTCTTGTCAATTCAAAAATAGGAATCATCCTGTCAACATTAATAAAATAGCCTGCCCAGTGCTTTTAGAGATTAGAACAAGAATTTGCCTAACCATACTGTATGATGACAGTTAAATTAGTAAATATTCCTGATATCTTGTGCAACATTTCATGATGATGGTGCTTCTGTTATTAATTTATGTATTAAAAGAAATATTATAGTGTCTTATATATGTATGCATGTGAGTGCAAGCATGCATGTGTGTGCACATATGAATTATGAGTTCTCATTTATCTGGCTGTTTCATCAAATTCTTTAAGTTAAATAGCATAACCTATCACTAGAAAATTCATTTTTCACATACTACTGATATAAACATACAAAGTTTCAAGGTGAACCTAAATGTTAAAGCCTTACTTTCAGAGTAAGAAGAAATGTTTGATGCTCTTAAATGATACTAATTTACAAAACAAACAACTTTAAACTCAGTTTTCACAACGAATATCAGTGTTTACCTTGACCAAAAAATGATTGGCTGTTTAATGAAAGTCTTAAATTAGGTAAAATATTCTATATGATATATATGTGAATATATATATTATAAGAGAAAGGTCTGTTTTTATTAACTTATTCAATAAAGGAACTCTATAATGTAATTTTCCATGACATTAGTGTTTTTTCATAATTTGTAGGATTTAGTTTTATATATTTGCTTTGTATTAACATTCAATTCATTTTACCTCTTCTAGGTGGTAGTAATTTCCAGTAACTTTTTTAAGAGATAAATTTGAATTCCAGAATACAAATTATCATTATTGAGATAAAATTTATATGCAAATATTTTAAAGTATGTTTCCAAAAATAATCTTTATATTCTATAAATTACTTGAAATATTTTTGTGTGTTATGATAACATTTTGGTATTAGTCAGGCAATAAGTCTACTTTGTCAACAATCTCAGTGGTAACAACAAAAGCAAAATAAACAGGAAAAGAACTCTCTCAATAACAATAAGAAAGCGTCTATGTTAGAATTTAAAAGTTAGCAATAACAAAGTGGAGAAAGAGCAAAATTTAAGAATACCATAATAATAGTACATATTCAAGTTTTCTATGACTTTTAATTTGAAACTGAGGTAATAAAATTCTTAAGAGAAAATGGACTTCTAATATCTGAAAGATAAAGAAAAAACATCCAGAAAACTAAATGTATATAACACCCATTCTGTAGACAAAGTGTCACAATTTGGGGTGCAGCCCTAAATTTCACATATTTTTAATAGTTAAAAGCCAGTTTATCAAAATATTGGGGAACAAAATTAGAATGTAAATGTAAGTACCAGGCTGTTGAGAGGTACGTATGTAGGTTATATCTAATGCGATGTTGCAAAGGCTGTGGCACTTTAATTGAGATTGGAACAACATCTGTAAAGAAAAAATATCTTTTAAGTCTAAGTATAACTAGATAAATTGACGGCTAAAAATTAGCAGTCAACAAAAAATTAAGAATTCAGAAGTAAGGGCCAGAGAGATAGCACAGCAGTAGGGTGTTTGCCTTGTACAGGGCCAACACAGACCCCGGGTTCATTCTGGCATCCCATATGGTCCCCCAAGTCTGCCAGAAAGCAATTTCTGAATGTAGAGTCAGGTGTAACTCCTGAGATTGCCAAGTGTGACCCAAACCCCCCCCCCCAAAAAATTCAGAAATAGAAATTGCTGCCAAACACCATTGCAAGCAACTGCTACCTAACTGTTGGTTGTGGCATTTGAATCCAACCCCACCTAAAGGGGTCTGTAGCAGCTACATGATTAGAGGTGAGCTGGCATCACACAACTATGGTGGATCTAGAGGAGCCCAGCTTCTCAAGTTTGGTCCACGACATTGTGCACATCTCATAGTCAGTAAACCCTAGCACAACACGCAGAAAACATCTCACTAGAGACACAACAATTGGGAAAAAATGCAGGTCAACACCATGGATAGAGAAGGAAGATACCAATTCTGATGACTCAACAATTGCCAACTACCTTTTTAACCTCTCAGGTAAAAAGTTTAAAGAAGAAATATGGAGGATTTTCATAGAACTCAAAGAAAGCATAGATCAAGCTGAATAGACCACAAATAAGAATCAAGAGGATATGAAAATAGAATCCAGAAAACTTCAAATTGAAATAAGAAGAATGAAAAATGTGGTAGGCAAAATGAAAACCTCAAGGAAAGCCTCTCCAACAGAGTAATAGCAGCTGATAACTGAATCAGTGAGCTGGAAGATGAGGTACATAACAACTCCATACAACAAAAGAGATTGCAAAAGAGCCTTAAATCAAATGATCTGACAATGGAAAAATATTCAAGGTATGTGAAAAAATGAAAATAGAAGTCTTTGGGGGCTGGAGTGGTGGTGCTAGAGGTAAGGCATCTGCCTTGTAAGTGCTAGCCTAGGATGGACCATAGATTGATCTTCCAGCATCCCATATGGTCCTCCCAAGCCACGAGGGATTTCTAAGCACATAGCCAGGAATAACCCCTGAGCATTAATGGGTGTGGCCCCAAAACAAACAAAGAATATAACAACAACAACAAAAACAAAATAGAAGTTTTGATAAACTCAACAGAAACAACATAAGAATCTTTGGAGTCCCAGAGACCCAGGAAGAAAATTTCAAGGAAGAATCAACTGTCAAGAACATCATTGCAGAGAAACACCCAGAGTTAAAAAGTGCATGCAACCAAATTCTACATGCCTGAAGAGTACCAATCAACAGTGATCTGAAAGAAAAGCAACCCAAGACACATCCTAGACACAATGATGAATCCCACAAATAAGGATTGAATACTGAAAGCATAAAAATAAAAAAGGGAAATTCCATTTAAAGGAGCATCCTTAAATTTACAGCAGACCTGTCAGAAGAAATCTGCAAGGCCAGAAGACAGTGGTGGCATAGATCCAGTAACAAAACTCAATGAAATGAATGCTTCTTCTAGAATACTGCACCCAGCCAGACACACTTTCAGGTATGAAAGAAGTATACACAGCTTCATGAATAAACAACAGCTCAGAAATTTTACAGATGAAAAACCAGCCTTAAAAGAAAAACTGAAATATCTACTTTAAGGCAAGATACACCAAAAGACACACCAAACTTCTACAGAAAGATGACACTAAATTCCATGATAATTGTCTCTCTCAATGTCAATAGACTAAATGCACCAGGTAAGAGACACAGAGTTGAAAAATAGATCAAAAAGCTAAATCCAACATTCTGCTGCCCACAAATAACACATCTCACTATTCAGAACAAAGACTCAACATCTAAGGTTAGAGGACAATCAACCAAACAACCAACAACCTTATAAAAGCTGTAGTGTCCATATTAATAGATGATGCAAACTGTAGACTTAGAAAAGTTGTAAGGACAAAGATGGACATTTCATACTAATCAAGGGATATGTAAACAGGAAGAAACTACACTCCTAAACATATATGCACCCAGTGAGGGATCAGAAAAATGGTTTTAATTATTGACAAATCTAAAAGAATACATTGATAGCAACATAATAATAGTGGCAGAACTCAACTCTATCCTATCACCTCTTGATAGGTCAACAGGATGAAACCTAACAAGAATATACGATCTCTAAAAGGAGAAATCTGGAAACAACCCAAATGCCTGACAACTGATGAGTGGCTAAAGAAACTGTAGTACATATATGCACAATTGAATATTATGCAGCCACCAGGAAAAATGAAGTCATGAAATTTTTCTATGCATGGATGGACATGAAAATTTATGCTTATTATTATTATTATCAGAAGTAAAGATAAAGACAAAGAATAGTCTCATTCATCTACAGGATTTAAGAAAAATAAAAGACATTATTGTAATAATACACAGAGATGAGGGCTGAAAAGTCTGGTCCACGGTATGAAGGTTACCACAATGAATGGTGAATTTAGTTAGAGAAATAACTACACTCACTGACAACTATCATGACAATGGCAGTAAGTGAAAGAAATTGAATGCCTGTGTCAAATATAGGCAGTGGGTGGAAGAGGAGGAAAATGGGGGTGCATTGATGGTGGAAATATTGCACTAATGAAGGGGAGTATCCTTTTTTATTATTGAAACCCAATTACAAACTTGTTTGTATTCATTGTGCTTAAGGAGATAGCATGGAGGCAAGGCGTTTGCCTTTCATGAAAAAGATCATCGGTTCAAATCCTGGTGCCCCATATGGTCCCCCGTGCCTGCCAGGAGCAATTTCTGAGCATGGAGCCAGGAGTAACCCCTGAGCACTGCCGGGTGTGATCCAAAAACCAAAAAAAAAAGTTATTAATTAACAAAAGAATTTAGAAATACCACTAATATAAGACCACTAAAATTCAGAATAGCACTACAGAAACTGTAGTAGTATTTAGAATCTCACAATATATTGAAAGTTTATAGAATAGCCCCCTCCGAATAAAATGACTAGAAAGTAAAGAAACAGAAAATGATTGATTTCTTAGAGAAAATAAAAATAATAATGAATAAGGTAAGAGGAAGTAAAGCTCACAATTAAAGTTGCTGATTTATTACTCTTGTTTTGAGTAAAAACAATATATGTTAACAAATATTAGCAAGGGTATGAAATATCTGAATATACATATCCACTGACACTGTAAAAAAGTATGTTTTCTCTCTGAGGGGAATTTGGTTCACCTGACTGTGCTCAAGAATCACACCTCAGGGCTGGGCGGTGGTGCTGGAGGTAAGGTGCCTGCCTTGCCTGTGCTAGCCTAGGACGGACCATGGTACGGTCCCCCGTTTTCCCATATGGTCCCCCAAGCCAGGAGCGACTTCTGAGTGCATAGCCAGGAGTAACCCCTAAGAGTTACTGGGTGTGACCCAAAAACCAAATAAATAAATAAATATAAATAAATAAAAATAAAAGAATCACACCTCCGGACTGGAGAGATAGCATAAAGTTAAGGCATTTGTCTTTCATGCAGAAGGACAGTGGTTCGAATCCCGGCATCCCATATGGTCCCTCAAGCCTGTCAGGAACAATTTCTGAGCTTGGAGCCAGGAGTGATGCCTGAGCGCTGCCGGGTATAATCCGAAAACAAAAAAACAAAAACAAATAAACAAACAATCACACCTTGAAATCTTTGGGTACCAGGAATGGCAGGGAACAAATCCAGGTCAATTGTGTGTAAAGCAAGTACCCTACCGGCAGGTCTATTGTTCTGGGCCCCATGTAATCAATATTTATTAAGAATTATGCCAAATAACTCAAGATGTTTTTATGTTACAATTACATTAAAATATAGAGCAAACTTATTGTAGACTATATACCTAAAATAAAAAATATATGACAATACCTAGGTTATTCTTTGATCATAATGGAAATAAAAATTTAGAAAATCAAAAATTTCAGAAATTAAATACATAAATATATCAGTTAAATATATTTCTATATGCATTGAAATATAAATGAAAGTATAAGATAGTAGTAATATTGAGGGATAAGATAAGTATTGAGGATGAAGCTAAAATACTGCTTAGGGGAGTATTTAAAGTATCAAAATAATTAAATCAGAAAATATTATTAAATCAATTACCTAGGTAAGAATATACTTTAGAAAGTCAAAAATCTTAAAGAATAAACAAAAGAATGAAATAATAAAATAGAAGTCAAGGGAATTGAAAACAAAAACACTTCAAGAAAAATCAATAAACCCCAACGTTGGCTTACATTTTATGTAATACAATAAGGTGACAAAAATAAAGAGAATAAATTTCAATTTCGTATATAAAAAGAAGCTATATAAATGCTAGTCAAGAAGAAATAGGGGGGAGAGTTATAAAATAGTGTGTGGAGAATGTGCTTTGCAAGTGGTCTATCCAGGCTTAATACTTGTCATTATATAATCCTTAGAGAACCACCTGGATTGTTCTTCAAGTGCACAGCCAAGAGCAAGTCCCGAAGAAAGTTGCATATAATCCGAAAACAAAAAACAAAACTAACATGCATGCAATTAGAAAAGGAAGGAAGGAAGAAAAGAAGGAAGAAAGGGAGGGAGGGGGGGAGGGAGAAAGGGAGGAA